>JANPWX010019540.1:768702-924535 GCA_024734555.1 Trochalopteron elliotii | reverse complement strand
GTAAGTCGTAGTACCTATACAATCGCTGTCGCCTGGCTCGGGGCCGGGGGCGGCGGGGCGGCTGCTGCCGCCGAGCCTGACCGCCGCTGACACGGTTTCGTTAAATTGTCCTGCAGATAAAAACCTCGAGAACGCGGAGGAGGCAGCGGAGCAGTTCAAGTTGATCCAGGCGGCCTACGACGTGCTGAGCGACCCACAGGAACGGGCCTGGTGAGCGGCGTTTGGCCTGGCAGAGGCTTTATTACCCCTGGCTGTGCCAGGGCTTGTCCTGTGCTGCTCCTGGGCCTCGCTGCATCGGCGAGGGCATCCGTAGGCAAGAGCAGCCTCCTGGTTTTAAGGCTTTGTAAGAGTTAGAGCCATGCAGCCCCGTGGAGGGGCACAGCTCCGCACGCTCACCATCCTCGTGGTGTGCCGGGAGCTGAGGGCGTGCTGGGCCCCGAGGAGCGCCCTGCGAACAGCCAGGCTTGGCCTGCTTCCTTCTCCCCCAGCACGGGGCAGCTCCGCGCAGCCCGCAGGCCTTGGGCGCTGCATACAGGTGTTCAGACCGAATTTGAAATGCACACATACACGTCTCTAAGGGATTGCTCTTATAAACGTTCTCCGTAGCTTGTTTTTCACGTGGGCTGAAGCATCTACCAGATTACATAGCCAAAACCACCTCTCCTGAGTTTATCCTCCATGAAAATATAGGACTGTTTTTCAGTTTTTATGTGCTTATGTATGATTTGGGGTGGTTTTTTTGAGTGCATGTAAATATTGGGTAATTTAAATAATATTCTACCCGTTTCTGGAAGTTTGGTGAGGCATCTTGCTCAAATGTGATTGGTAGCTGGCTGTTGAGGAATTACTGCTGTAGATACTGCAGATAAAATAATAGTAAGTGAAGTAAAGGTCAAGAGGGAATATTTACTGGGTCTGTCATGTTTTTTCTCTCTTAAGACTCTGGATGTGAGAGACAAATTACAGACGGTGGTTTAAGCTGTACAGTGATGTGATAGGTGTACTGTGTTTATCAGCACTGAGAGGTGTTCTGTGTTTACATCCTTGATGCTGTGAATTTTTTCCAGGTATGATAATCACAGGGAGGCTCTGCTGAAAGGGGGAGTTGATGGAGACTATCAAGATGATAGCTTAGATCTGCTGCACTACTTCACTGTTAGCTGTTACTCTGGATATGGGGATGATGAAAAGGTAATGAACCAATTTTTAATGAATCAGTTTAAATTCCATTATAAATGTTGGCATTTGTTTTGTTTTAAAGTTATGTGTAGAGTTGTTAGCACAACTTATGCAAATCTAAGATAAAACTTACCCTGGACGTATAAGGAAGCTTTCATTCTTGCATGTTGTCCAACAATTACTTACTCATAATGTCCACCTATGCTGTACAACTACAGATGTGTGCATATTGTTTATTTGTCTTATATAGTGAAGCATTCTAGGGCTTTGCAATACCATCTGTTTATTTAGAAATACCTTTATCAAGCTAGAATGCTTAAAACTACAGAAAAGCAACGTAACAACATTGTCTTTGAGGAAGGTGTGCTTGCTATGATTGAATTCCCTATTGGATTTTTGAATTTCCCACTGGAATTTAAAATACTCATCATATATTAAAAAGCTCCAGGTGATTAGAAAAACATTCACCAGAGAAAATACTTGCCTGTCCGTTTGTTACAGTACTAGTAACCAGTTAATAGCATATTAATTAGAAAAATATAGGATATTTCATAGTGAATTTTATGTCTGGAACTTCCACAAAACTTGATCCTGTGTAGCTAGAAACTTATCACCATCTCCAGCATATGGAAACTTTTTTTCTTTTAAAATTTGTATTTGACTACAGACATGAGAGAGACAGAGACTCTGTGAAGAAGGTGGAAACAAAAGACATGAGAGATAATGGAACTTTGTTAAGAAGGGTCTTGTACCTCGAGCAAGTACTTGCAAGGCCTTTATCCTGGTTTTGAGTTGCTCTTGCAGTGTAGCAGTTTTTCTCTAAAATACACTGCACCTGAGCATTTGTACATCTATTCCTGAGCCATGCAAAAGGCTTATTTATTTATTTATTTATTTATTTATTTATTTATTTATTTCAGGGATTCTTTACAGTCTATCGACAAGTTTTTGAGAAGATTGCAAGGGAAGAGTTGGAATACATGACACAGGAAGATGTTGAAGAATTCCCTATGTTTGGGTATTCCCATAGTGACTATGATACGGTAAGGGCAAGTGTAAAATTGGACTGCAGGTAACAGAGTTAAACCATGACTTTGTCCCAATGTAAAGGCTCCTGCTGAGGTGAACACCATGTATCTGTGGTTATTTTCTACTATTGTAGGCCATTACTACTAAGGAAGTGCTTATGGTCTGATTCATATTTATGTGAGTTAAAATTGGTATTTTCTGTTGGACTGTAGTATTAGCCAGGCCTGCAGGGTGAGTTGTCAGACAGATACTTCACAGGCCAGCCATCACTTACGCCAGTGGAACTTAAGTCTAGTGCAAGACCTATAAAGTAAAAGAATAGATATTTTTTTTGCTTTCTGATGAGAGTAGTTCACCAGTGTTTAAGACAACTTACGTTACAGACAGAGGTATTGAGCTAATGTTTTTCTCATGTGACATGTAGTATCTTGCCTCATACAGGAAAACTGCATAGCACTTAGTGTGTAGCACAGCCTTTAGAAAATAGATGTGATGTTGAGTGGCAGTGTGAGCTTCCATTGTGATTACATTATTATCTGCAATTAGCCTGTATTCAGATTTGTATTTGGCCTGATTCAGAAAACATTTCACGCTTTCCTCTGTGAAGAAAGAAAAAAAAGTGTATGGGTACTTGCATGACTTCTTGTAATCTGGTCTGCCAGCTCTCCATTATAATCTATCAGACTGTCAGATTTAGGAATTTTTTTTTAATGTTACCAGTATTTCTGTGTTGAAATTAAATAATGAGGCGATAACACTTTCCCTAGGGAATAACTGCACAGTATGAAACGCACTCAAATATTGCTTCTAGTGTAGTACTTCTCCCTGTCACTTTCTCTGTATGGCTAATTTATGAAATTTGAATTGATACATGCCTTAAAAAGGTAATAGTTTCAGTGGTACAAAACTTGGCTGGAGTTGGAAACAAAAGTAACAAATCAAACTTCTTAAGAAGCGCCAGAAAGGATGTTTGGATGTGGGGAGAAATTACAGGATGGAAATCTTTCTTAGGGAGAATACATAGTATCTCTGAGCCAGCTAAAATCTGTCTTTTCGTGTGTTATCTTGAAACATCTTTTGAGGTCATATGATTATAGACTCAAAATAACTTTAATACTTATGTCAATTAATAACTCCTAAAAGAATTCTAATTCAACATGCTTAGATATCTGCCTAATTCACGCTGTTCTGGAAGCAGAGTGCTCACTTTTTTTTCTTTTTCTCCTAGGGATTCATAGGGGTATTTTATAGGAAATAGTCTTTGTTAAGTAGAAAAGTAATTTTCCCAGTTGTCTTATATTCAGACAGAGACTACACTGTCAGAGGATTCGAGCATTGCCATGCTCATTTCTCTACGCAGTAGGAATGTAATGGGAAAAGAGTTTTAGAAGGGAGCTACAAAAACTGTAGAAAGGCTTCAAAGTCTGTGATGTGAGTGCTGTCTGGTTTGGTCTACTCTGTGAATTCATAAGAAGATTGAGAGGCAGCTTGATCAGTGCCAGACAGCCAGGAAAGATATTCTTAAGGCCATGAGTTCACAAGCTTTCATGGGAAGAGAAGACTTGGAGGTCAACTAGATGCAAAAACAGAAGTGATCATCTCCAAACATGAGTAGTAAGCAAAACAAAATCCACGTGGGAGTTCGGCAAGGGTTGCTGAAGAATGCCAGACATGCAGATTGTTAAGGTAGCTGCTGAGAACAGGTAGAGTCCCACCTTATACATCTGGTGAAGGGGAGCATGATCCCTGTCATCAGTTGATGGGTGTGCATTCTTTTGTACATAAGTATCCTCTTCTGAAACAGAAATCTGGGGTAGGTAGTCTAATATAACTTAGGTTATTGGATGAAGTATGAATGTTTATTGGTTATTTTTTGTTATAGCAGAGAAAAAGTGCAGCGACTTACCTGCCAGAAGCCACAGCCATGAACTTTGCATGTAGATAGGCTGCTGGAAGTTATTGTGGAGTTCCTGTGAATAACAATTGATAGTTGTAGTTCCTGTGAAAAATAATGGCAGCAGATAACTCACAAGAAGAAAATATCTTAAACCATTAGGTTAAATACTTCTATGAGGTATCCCAAAATATGAGCAGCAGGGCATATAGGAGTGAATAGTAAAAAGGAAGATTGATAGGGCAAGTAGGGTAAGAAGGGAGTTTAGGCATATCTTGATTGCTGAATATACAAAATGCATAAGGACAATAATTATTTGGAGAGAAATAAAGAACAAACGCAAACTGATCATGATGCCATGTTATTAGTCCAGCATTTACCCATGAATAGTAAAAGAGAGGAGAATAAATAACAGTCACTTACTTAATTCTTATGATGCGAAAGCTAGGGGACAAAATTTTAACCTACAGTCATGTAGTTTGCTAACAAAACAGGAGTAAATGTTTCTTCACATAGCCCACAGCTCCTTGCTGTTGTATCATCAAGGGCTATTCGTTTCTGTCTTGTTCAGGAAGCAAAGAGAATGTACAGGGAAGAAATAGCATTATGTATTTATTTTGCTTCTTTTTTAATGCTGTGCAAATGTATGGCTCACCTCTGGTGTGGTTTAATGTGGGCAAGTACCAGCTTGCATGCAGCATGCCTGATTCTGATTGTGCTTTTCAGTTTAACAGGAGAAATAACTGAACACTAGTTGTCAGCATGATCCAATCCTGCAGGGGGATATTTTTAGAAGTTGCAGTTTGTAATAGTTTAGACAAGGTTGTTTAATTGATGTGCTTTCAAACTTTGATGATGATTTTAGAAGTTTCTTTGAATCTTCATTGCTCTGAGGCAAAACTGTGGCCTGTGTAGAAGTTCAGGAAAAAACTGTTACTAAAGCCCTGAATTATTTCTCAGTTTTTTCTGTCCCTCCTTAACAAGTGACTTAGTTTTGTTTTTTCTTTCAGGTAGTCCACCCTTTCTATGCATATTGGCAGAGTTTCTGTACTCAGAAAAACTTTGCTTGGAAAGAAGAGTATGACACACGACAAGCCTCAAACCGCTGGGAGAAACGAGCCATGGAAAAAGAGAACAAGAAAACGAGAGAGAAAGCAAGGAAAGAGAGGAATGAACTGATCCGTCAGCTAGTAGCTTTTATTCGTAAAAGGGATAAAAGAGTACAGGCTCACAGAAAACTTGTAGAAGAACAAAATGCAGAAAAAACTAGGAAAGCAGAGGAATTTCGGAGGCAACAGAAGCTAAAACAGGCCAAGTATGTCCATGTGGAACAAATCTTTCTTTTTTTTAACTTGGAGAAACTATCCATGAGGATGCAATATAGACATAGATTGTAATAGTAGCTCCACTTGCTCTTTTAAACATCCTTGAAAATTTTAGGTATTAATTTTGGTCTCAAGGCTGAGCTTTTTAAACCTCTGATTTCTGCATTGTACTGACTTGTAGGGATCTAACATAACTGGGGAATGGTTGTCTGGGTGCCGTGGGTAACTGGCTGTAATAGCGCAGAACCCAGTGTGCTTTTACTTAGCTGGGGAAATAAAATTTAATAGATTATATTTAATCTTGTTCCTTTAAAGAAAAAAGTATGTAAGTTTTAGAATAAGGGAGAACAGGGCTATAACAACCTGAACTTAGATGGCCTTCAGCTGCCCTGGAGCTGTACCTTCTAAAAAGGAGGGCAAGATGAGCTTAGCTTTGTCTTTCCTTTTGACTCTTTGGAACTTTCCTTGGACTAAATGCAGTGTCGCATGCTTTTTTCCAAAATAGGAAGAGGTGGTCTCCTGACTATAACCACAATTAATTTTTTCAACTGGAAGAACCGTTTGCCTGCATATATGAGGGAGAAGCTTAATTTCTTATTAAGAGTGCACTTGCAAAATAATGGCATATTGATTAAAATTATGTAATAAGATAAAAGTATATACTTTCTCCCTTTAGGGACAGTAAACTAGGATTATGCATTTAGTGACAAATGGCTTGATAATTCTGGGGCCAGAAGCCAGCTGGAGCAAAACTCAGCTGTCCTGTGATGCTGTATTTGGTAACTTGGGGCACACTTAGATTGAGAAAACTGGGCTGGTATATTCCCATAGCGCACAGTCAAGGAGTAATGTGATTGTGGATTTCATTGTCCTGTATTTTTTGTGAGTTTGGATCTTAGAGTAGGATTGAGCTGACTTCCTTGCTGTCAGCTTGATACTGACTATGCTGCACAGCACAATCTGCCTGAAATCCAGCCAAGGACTCAACCTATGTTGATATCTCTGCTTGCAGTGTAGAGGTGCCCATTGACATCACAAATTAGCTCAGATTGCTCAATTTCCAATTGTTTGCTCCGTCAGTCGAGTTGGTTCAGTACTTTCCTCCTGAGACACCCAAGAACAGTTACCTTTAAGTAACACTGTTCCTGTAGTTCCCATCTTAGGGACACAGTGCAGAAGTTACTGTATTTTTCTGCTTGCAGGCTTGCTGAACAGTATAAAGAGCAGAGCTGGATAACTATGTCAGATCTGGAGAGAGAGCTGCAAGAGATGGAGGCACAATATGAAAAGGAATTTGGAGATGGATCAGGTGGTGAAAATGAATTAGAAGAACAGGAGACAAAAGGCATTGAAGGTATGGGCTGTGGGGAGGTGATCTGTACTGTCACTGTAGTATGAGTGTGGCTCACTTACAGTCTCAGATTCCCAGTTCTGACTGTAATGCAACTCACTGCCTCCCTCTGAGGGTGCTGAGCTAGAGTCTGTCCCTCTCTGGTGTTTTCCTTTGAGAAGGCTGCAGCTGTTATATTATACCAGTGTCTGATTTGGTGAGGTGATCTTGAGCTGTGTGTCTGTAGTACTGTAGAAATTGAATGTCACTGCTGTGACTATTTTCTGGGGCTTAAAGAGCAGCTTGTTCAAAAATTGCTCATCTGACTTTGTCTCTCTGATCCCCGCTGATCTCTGCAGACAAACTGGATGAAGAAACTGAAGAAGTTGAATTTGTAGATGGTCTGTACTGCCCTGCTTGTGACAAATTGTTAAAAACTGAGAAAGCGTAAGTACTTGTGGTTGGGAATTTGGGGGTGGAGCTCTTGGGTTTTAAGTAGTTTAGAACTACATTTTAAAGAAGTTTTGACTTCACATAATGGTCAGTGTCATCTTCCCAGTAGAGACATTGTCAGTGCAGAAATTTCCATACATAGTAGTGCTGGATAATGGGCCTGTTATTAATTTATACGTTAATATAACAATGTTTGCTCAGAACAACCTGCAGTAACAATCTGGTCTTCACAGCATGAAGAATCACGAAAAATCAAAGAAGCATCGAGAGATGGTATCACTGTTACGACAGCAGCTGGAAGAGGAGGAAGGGAAGTTTCCTGTGTCTTTGGATGATGCAGATGGAATACAGACCCAAGAGGAGGAAGAAACAGAAGACATACCCAAACAGAAGTACTTCAAATTGTTTTTAATTTTATCATGACTCATGATTTACTAAGTCTCAGTGGCCTTCAGAGGGAGCTCCTGATGTTTTGCCACTGCATTGCTCTCGGTATTGTGCAGTTTGAAATACTTCTTAGCATCAGAGTTCCAGTAAAACACATGCATTTGCATGACTGCATTCGAGTGCCATAGAACCATAGACTTACGTTTTCTCTGCTGCTTAAAGTTATATTTAAAGAAAAGAAGGGTTTGTTATTTTTCAAGCAGAGGGACTTCCACAGAGCCAGTGGTTATTGATTCAGTACTTAACTGTCAGTTGATTGTTGGCATAAACAGAAAATGAGTGTGCTCAAAATCAGAATTGTTACATGACTTCATTTTTTAAACAGCCAGAACACAGTCCCAGCTATCTCACTAGTATTTTTGAGTTCAGTCTTAGCAGAATAAATGTTTTACTAAATGCACTGAGTAGTTTGGGAGACCTATTGTTTTAATTTCTGACATGAGTAACTTTCTTTTTGTGGCTACTCAGTATCACGTTAGGAGGATAAAGGAAAAGTATAGCTTGAATCCTTTTTAGAAATCCTACTAGTTTGGGGGGGGTTTTCTGTTAAAAAAAGATAATTTTTAAATTATCTTTACAGACTCTCAAAGAAACAAAGGAAGAAACAGAAAACAATGAAGGTATGTAGTCATAATGATATTCTGGGGACATCACAACCCAGTTTTGTTATCTCCTGACAAATTATTTTTCTGTCCTGTAAAATAGGAGAACTTGAATTCCACAGAATTTGAAGACTATTTTAAAACTTCTAATACTTTGCCACCGGAATAACTTTTATTAGACTTACTATATTCTATGATTGTAACATCATAGACCTCACTTTGTATTGTTAGTGCAGATGCTAATATGTGGTGCTGACTCTAAAAAGGCTGTAGTCTGAAATATGATAAAAACAGATGGAAACAGGTAGATAGGGAGAATACAAGGGATTGATCAGGAAGACCAGCAGTGGCCTTGATGCATTAAGAGTTCAGTTTGGTGGCACTGCTGGCTTTAGTTGCAGGAGTTGGTATAATGCATTGTTTTTTAATCTCTGATTTAGAGGGGGTCAAAAAGATTGCTACAGTATTGGTTTCCTACTGGCACTGTAGCTGTTGGAATGAACACATCCATTCCACCTTTCTCTTGAACTGCAAACAGAAGTAACACCAATCTGTTGTACTCCAGGATCGGAGTCTGTGTGTGATATCACAAATCTGTGCTGACAGCAATAGGTATAAATTCACCAAGTGCAAACTGTTTCAGGCTTGAGTGGCAGAAGTGTCATAGTGAGCACACTCCTCTGTCTGCCTTCCTCAAGCTTTATCCTTTTAAGTACTTACTCTTCAGTCTTGGCCTTGTTCCAGTGAGCTGTCTGTATCAGGTCCTGCCTCTTCCATGCTTTCCCCTCTAATTTCCTATTCTCCGTTCACCTTTTCTGCCCTCTCCCACTTCCATCTCCCATTATCTCTTGTTCTTAAGAAACTTTACTGAGACCTTCAAGCAGCTGAAGTTTCCTGGCTTCACATTGGCTGGTCCAGTTGCATAGTCTGAGTATTGGCTTGACCTTCATGTTTCTGTGCAGGCCATGAGGCTTCAGTTAACTCTTTCCTCCCCTGTTTGAGAGCAGAAGGTCTGTTCTCATTGCAGAGGTGGCACGTAGTCACTGTGACTCTGTTCCATCAGTGTGCCACAGCCTGGACAGTAGGTGCCACTCTTGCATTGCACGAGCTGGAATCCTGTGCTGAGAAATCCTGACCTCCATCCTCTGACAAGCATTGTGGAGTACACGGAAACTCTGTGGGTTTTATTTTATTTTCCTGAATTTAGGATTAGCTAAGTGTTTTTCAGGTAGCTGAGACTGTGCACTAGAGATGGTAAGAGTTGCATTAATGTGGTGTTAGGTCAAATTTGTTATTATGCTTTTGGGAACTTTGCTGTTCTGCTTCAGACAGGGAGTTGATATTTTGCCAAACTGCATATATTGAGCCTAATCTGGTACATGGATAAGGCTGCCAGTATCTGCTAGGGAGGGAAAATAGAGTGTTGTCTACCTAATTTCAGTCAGCTCAGTTATTTCAGTTATTTTGACTTGAGTGTCCTAATGGCAGTTGTCTGACACAGAAAACTTTAGTCTAAATAATTAGCCCTTTGCAAAGTTATAAACCAAGCCACTATCTGTGAAATAAGAAATGGTCGTCAGAATAGGATGAGTCCTATGTGTAGTTAAAAGCTACCTTCATTCTCCTCTTCTGTAGTTTCAGAGGCTATTTTACTGGTGTTTCTTCCCTTCACCACAGGTGGCCTCATGTTTCAAAACAGGAGAACTAAGGTTTTACATGTTACAGTCTCACTGAAAACACACAGTAAAATTAAGAGGGTCCATGGCTTTCTCTCCTCCCAGCCCACCCATGTTTGAGGTAAATGTGTATAGTATTATAAGCACAGTTACTAATGAACTTAAAGTATTTAACTTGGATTTCTTCTGTTTCAACAGAGTTATGAGGACTCTTTTGATCAAAGTGCTGATGAAGAAACAGTTGAACAAGAGGAGGTGCCCAGCATGGAGAAGGACAGTGGCTCAACAGAGGAGCTGGTAAATGATGACCAAGGATGTTCTGTGTCAGAGGACAGAGGCGTTACAAATGATGTCAGCCAAGGGAATGAAACCAAAAGTGAAGCAAAAAGGTGTGTTGAGGTTGCAACATTGCAGTCACTGTGTCATTTTGTGTCATGTTTGATACTGTCAAACAAGGATAGATTTACTCTCAAATGTGGGGGCTGCTCACCAAAACTGGTCTGAATAAATATGATACTAAGCAAGGAGTGTAGAAACTTCTCTGAAAATGGTATTTGACTGCAGATTGCTGCCATATCAATTCCCAGGAGCCAATTCAACATTTTGAGATTAACAATTGATTCTATAGGTTTGTTTTTTTTCTGGATACACATTTTGTTGTGTGAAGCAAGAACAAGCAAAAACAGCAGAGACATTGAAAACTGAAAAACATCAGAAGCTTGTCAATGTTGAATGTTCCTGTGCACTCATCTTGGTTCCTCTTTGTCTGTTAGCAGCACTAAGCCTAAAGGGAAAAAAGCCAAGGAAGCAAAAAAGTCTGCTAAGGCATCTTCAGAGAGCTCAACAACGGTACGTCAAATTACTTGTGCTATTTAAAATAAAATCATAGGTTGGAAGGGACCTTAAAGATCATTTAGTTCCAGTAGACCACATTGCTCAAAGCCCCACCCAGCCTGGTCTTGGACATTTCCCAGGGATGAGGCATCCACAGCTCCTCTGGGCCAATGCCTTATCACCCTTCCAGTAAAGAGTTTCTTCCTGATGTGTAATCTAGACCTGCCTTCTGTCAGTTTAAGACCATTGCCCATTGTCCTGTCACTCTGCCTACATAAAAAGTCACTCTCCCTCCTTTATGTAAGCCCCCTTAAGGCACTGGAAGGCTGCAGTAAGTTCTCCCTGGAGTCTTCTCTTCATCTCTCTCACCCAGTCTTTACAGGAGGGTTAAAAGGTGGGGGTCATAGAACTACAAAGAAGGCTGGTTTTTTGTCACCTACAGTCCACCAATTCTCCCCTGTGATTTTAACAGAACTGAAACTTTTCCTCACAGAGAAATACAGGACTAAGCATCATTTCTAGGAGAGTTGGTACCAAGTTCAGTGTGCAAGGCAGTTCAAATAAATTAAACAACTGGGGACAGAGCTGTTGTCACCCAGCAGGTGACAGGCAGTACTATTTGCATCTTTCTCAATATTGATGCTTACCAGAGAGTGAAACTTTGTAATAACTACAGCTAAGACATATTAAATTCACTGCATCTCAGAGCCCAGAGTATTACCTGTATGGTCAGGTGAGATCAAAACTATTCTTTACTTTGAATTAGACTTCCAGTCTTGGTTTTACTTAAAGCACTTTGAAATTTCATGTAGTTACATTTGCAATTGTTTTTTAAAAGTATGTGTTTAATTGTTAATGAGTAATGGAATATTGATGATAGAAACAAACAGCTTATTCCTGCTTCATTGCCAAGGAGAAACTGTGTGCAAGAATTTGGTGTATTGCACTGATGACATATTCAATACGAATGTGAAGCATTCTGGGTTTTTTTTTTTTTTCATTGTAGAGTGAAGTTCCCATCTACTGTGTAACCTGCAATTGTACTTTTCCATCCCGAAATAAATTGTTTGAACACCTGAAAGCCACAGGACATGCAAGAGCAACAACAACACCAACTGTGAATGGAGCTGTGAATGCAAAAACCAAAAAAGAGAAACGTAAAAACAGATAGAATTTTGCTACAGTGACAGTCTTCAGAATTGTACATTAACACTCTCACAGAACTGAGACATGCACATTGCCCGTGTCTGGAGTACCAGAAGGCAAGTACCAATGTAGGAAAAAAATGAAGATGCACAAAAGGAATACTATCTTGTGGAGGACTCTGTGCTTTCTTCTGTTTTTAACAGCCTTCCTTTAATCACAGAGTGGTGTGGTGTCATGGCACAGGCGAGTGCTCCTTCCACCAAGCCACATTGTCTAAAGCCCCTTACCCTGCAGTAGCTTTCAAACCTTGGGTGGGGAAATAGTAACTTAAAGCTACCCTGTCTTCCTGTAGAAACCTGCATGGATAAAGTACCCAGACAGAGGAAATAATAAATTATTTTGACGTGTGTTGTTGCTTTTCTTTTGAGAGGGCTCAGGTCAGGGTGAGTGTAGCCAGTAGCATGGCCTATGCTCAGTTGGTGAGAACATGGTGCTGATAACACCCAGGTCATGCGTTTGATTCCTCTGTGGGCCATTCACTTAAGGGCTGGGCTTGATGATCCTTGTGGATCCCTTCCAACCCAGAATATTCTTTGATTCTTTGATCCTTTGATCCTTTATCATATATGAAGCACTGCCAAGACATGGGCTTTTCTTCTGCCATCCTCAAATTACTTAATTACATTAAGCAGCAGACAGAAGGGAAGGAGTTGGATGACAAAGCTGTTTAATCAGTTTTGACAATTTCTATTTGTTTTGTACATCTACCTCCATGGCAGGTGTTGGGGAAAAAATTCTAATAGAACAGACTTGCTGGAATAAGTGAGGGAGAAATAAATGAGTGACATGAATGAATTAATTTGTTCCAATTTCTAAGGAAAGACACTGCCCTTTGTTTAAAGGCGTAATCTTTAGTAGAAAAAAAAATCTTTAGTAGAAAAAAAAAAAGGTGGGATAACAAACACCATATTTTGGAGTGGAATTGCTCCAAAACTCCAGTTGTACACTGGAGTTATCAATGGAGTTGGAGAAGGCAGTGCTCAGCAAATGCTGTATGATATTGTTTAGGACCCATGGAGTAAGATTCGGAGAGGTACTGATGCTTTGTTACCAAAGTTTCTCTAAAGTACTGGCAGACTACTCCCCCCAACCTGACATGGTACTTTATTGGGTCAAGGAATTTTTCAAATACTAGAATTGGAATAAAAGTAAAATGATAAATGTACAGTTCTTGCTGACTGTCCACAACATCTGTTTTTTTTATTGGCAACTGAAGGAAGCAATGACTTTACACATTAAAAAGTGATTATGTAAGAAAGAACATCTTATTCCACCTTCCAGAGTTTGCACCTTTACAAAATAATTAATGGGTGTGCTGTGCAATCCCAAAAGCAGCAGGAGGAAAAGAGAAGTGTATTTTGGAGAGGATGATGACTGGATTTCTTATCCCCATGATAAAAATAATTACTGTAATTAGAAACATCTCAACTGTCTGCAAACATTTTGTAATGCTCTAATTACAGTGTGTCCTTGTAGGCAGGATAAACAGTTTTAACTCTGAAATTTCTTTCCTAACTCTGTCACTCTAAAAATTACTGATTTTGATACAACTTTTACAGGGGAAAGAACATATACCTGCCTCTCCTTTTGATATCCTTTTAATCCAGTCAGGGTTTTTTTGATAATGGCAAAATAGGTGTGCAGTTAATACAAATCAGCACTGTAGAACTGAACTGTACATTTACAGAACAGATTACACCATGTTCTTTGTTGAACACTATCTGTCAGATGCTCTTATGATACTGAACAAGCATGTAATCATCACACTATGATTTTATTTTCCAGCCTAGATTAGTGCCCAGCCTGGGTCGCAGGTATCAGGGATTGTATGTGCCTCTCATGTAAGGAAACAAATCAAGTCTATTTTGCAGCTGCTCTGTCCACGTGTTTCTGTAAAGCAGTACGAAATACTTCCACAGCGAAGTCAACATCCCTCTTAGTAATGCACATAGGAGGCTTAATTCTGAATGTCTGAGGAGAGAGAACAAAAAGAAAAATAAATGCTTAAATTGTATCGAAAGAATATGGTTTCAAGCAACCTATCTGGGTTAGCACTACCGCCTCAAAAAAGTGAGGAAAAAAGGAGAACAGCAGTGCAGGCGCTGAGGCTTATGATAAATGCACTCTGAAGTGGAGCAATTTTGAACTTGACTGCACTGAATTGCATCTGACTCATGACCCCCTCTTGATAATCTAACTGCCTCCACAAAAGACCTAAGTAGAGTAGGTCGTGTCTGCAGCTCTGTTACTGCAGACAGAGTAAGATCTCAGATGGATTTGTATGAAGAAAGAACAGAGACAGACGTATTTTCCTTTCTTGCAGCTCTACCACAGGGAAAAGTAGTATCTCCTGAGAGTGGCAGGCTCTTGCATTGTGTCAGCCCATTTGCTGTTTTATTATAGGGTTTTTTAAAGGCTTTTAAGAGAATGCATTATGAATGAATCACTAAATACTATCTTGTAGTTAGGGTGGTGTAGCTGGAAATCATGTTGATCAGGAAGGGTTATACAGCTACACTTGTCAAGAACAGAGGCTCTTAAATCTGAATGTTTGATCTATGTTTTCAAGAGTATCTTCCATAAGAATCTTAAATTTCTGATTTTTCTGGCATCACACCACAGGACTTAATACAGGAAGAACGGAATAATGGGCTTTCCCACCCACAGCCCCTGCTGAAGCAAACACTCACAAAATAAGTGATAAGTGATAAGCAGCCCTCTTATCAGACAGAAGGAGATTTTACTGCACTGAGCTTCAGCTTGTTACCTGCCTCCTGGTCTGTGACTTAAGGAAGAACTGATGAGGTGACAGACACAATGTCTGATTTATTTTAGGTACCCTCCATCCATCTCACATGGAAGCTGCTACTCTGTGTCAGAGGGCTTCACTGACTGGGCCAGCCCTGAGGCAATTCTCTGCAGTGTCCTGGCTATGGCATGGATACATCCTCAGCTGGTGTGGGCTGATGGCCTTCATATCCAATTCTCTCTTTTGTGCTGTTGCTGGACTTGCTGTCAACACCTTTTTTATTTTCTTTAATTACCACAGAATTAGAACATCATCAGCTCCCCAGACTCAAGAATTACTCGTTTTGTACTGATGTGTCAGGTGATAACCTAAACGAAGACTTGGTCCTGAGTATTGCTGAGTTCTTCTAAATTGCATAGGCTGCAGTACCTTCATTTTCTAGGGGAAGTTGTCTCTGTAAAGGAAAACTCCAAGCTTTGAACTTGATCAGAACATTTGAAAATAATAAAACAGTTCCTGCCCAGTTTTTAAATAAACAACATTAAACAGAGATAGCTCTTAAGAGTGTACATTTTCTAGTTTATTTACTAAACTAAATTTATTTAACTTGGGGGAATCGGGGATGTAGTTCACAAGGATAGAAAATAAGCTTTATTTATACCCAGAGGTTCAGTACCTGACTGTAGAGCCCTCCTCTGCCAATCAGAACTCCCATGTCCTTACAGTCCTCCATGATCTGACTGACTTCTTCAGCTGGAAGAGGCCGCCGACTGTCCTAAGGAAAGGAAATACTAAAGTTCACTTAGAAATTCTAAATTAGTTCTGTGACAAAGATGTATATTCCAGTCTCTCCAATAAATCCCACCTCTAGCTGAAAATGTTAGCTGCATAACTTATCTGCTCTCATGAGTCTGTGCAGTCAAGGTGCATGTCACTGTTTACTCAAAGTTTGTGAAATAGCTGAATGATGGAATGTTCTGGCTCATTTTTAGCCAGAGTCATGTTTTCCCACTTCACTGTCTGCTTTCTAACAGGAAATATTTCTATTATTTCAACTGAAATAAAATGTGATAAAAGTTTCAATGGCACTGTAAATTGAAAGGAGTGAAGAAGTCACTGACCTTATCTGTCACCATTTCTACTCCAATCATAAGTCCCTTGCCACGGACATCTCCAACAATCTCGAATTCATCCCGTAGTTTAGCCAACTCCAGCAGCATGTATGTTCCCACAATCTCACTGTTTTTTTGTAGACCATCTTCTTCAATAGCCTAATTAAAATGAAGCACCATGACAGTGTTGCAGGAAAAGCTTTCAACACATTCTGTTAATCCCCATTGAACTTGACACTCTAGTTATGTCACTTCCTTGCTATGTTCCTTCACTACCTCAGTGCTCACATTTTCCTTCTCTTAAAATCCTCTTAACAGCATCAGAATACAATTGCACATAATACTTTGATGCTTCTGTGGCACTTTTCACATTTTTCTTATTACTGATATTTAATCCAGTAATTCCTGCTCATATGTACTCCTAACTGGAAAATACCTAACCAGAAGGATTATTTTCAAAATCTTACCAGAATATTTTAATTTTTTCAGTATCATGAGAGGAATATAATTTCACAAGGCTTGTCTGTGTGTACTAGGCAAGGAACAGCTTGTGTACTATATTATATTTAGCAACATGTTTTTTAATAACAATCTTGTCTTTATTCTTTACACTGTCCTCCTTAATCAGTTCTTATTTGCAGGCACATACTGGTACCTACACACATACCATTAGATGAACTTAACATCTGCATTTAGAAAAATTACATTTAAAAAATAATTACAGAAGATGAAGTGGTTGTTTCTACTATTTTTTTTTTCTCTCCCTTACAACTCCATTTTTATTCTTCCTGACTCTAACAATCTCCTTGGAATTATTTCAGAGCCAGGCTCCAAGTTATTTCAGACTTGAAAAACCCTAAAACATGGGTTCTATATACAGTCGTCCATTTATTAATAATTTAAACCCCCCAGACCACTCAGGAAAGTAACATGAATAGAAGCAGTGTCTGCTGCAATGAAGTGAGCTTCAGGAATCAATGTTCTGTGCATAATCAAGACAAATTAAATCGTGATCTACTACCCACTGACTGATTTTCTACTGGATAATAAGTGAAATATGTTGCACATTTTTATATTTTCTTTTTCATGAGGTAATTCTTTTCCCAAAGGATTTCTGATCTTAGGTATTTGTAACTGTATGGTCATTAAGGTTTTTTTAAGCATAAGGTAAAAGCCATTAAGAAAATTTTGCTAAGCTTGCGTGCCAGAAAATAGATTTGCTTTAGCTGTGGGTTGTGTAGTGCTATGAAAGAACTGGCTAAGGTTTTTGAGTAAGTACTCTCCTACAATTTTATTAACAAAGTAAAGAACCCAAGGGAGATAAAGATGATTCTGAAGTCATAATTATAGGGCTCCTACTCTTTCTAGCAATCTGAAAATTTTTCAGTTAAGCTAATCAGGATTTTTTCCTGTGCATGGAGCACACTGGCCATGCACGTATACATGCATATGCACTTCAGTTATTTAAAAAACTGCCCACATAGAAATTTATACGTGCAATTTTCATCTTTTGATACAAACAACTTGTGGTATAGATAAATTTATGTAATGTTCTCCCTACGTCAAGAACTGCAGCTCCAACTACACAGGCCAAAGGATTTCCTCCAAATGTATTAAAGTGAAGATTTTGAGCCAAGGAACTTGCAATCTCTAAAAGAAAAAGAACAACACTGGTTACTCCTTCAGTTCATAGAATCACAGAATCATAGAATCACAGAATGGTTTGGGTTGGAAGGGACCTTAAAGATCATTCAATTCCAACCCCTCTGCCATGGGCAGGATCACCTTCCACCAGACCAGGCTGCTCAAAGCCCCATCCAACCTGGCCTTGAGCACTGCCAGGGATGGGGCATCCCCAGATTCTGTGGGCAATCTGTGCCAGTGCCTCATTATTCTCAAATTAAAGATTTTTTTCCTTATAGCTAATCTAAACTTAATGTCTTTCAGTTTAAAGGCATTCCTTCTTGTCCTGTTACTCCAAGCTCTTTTAAAAGTTCCTCTCAATTTTTCTTACATTGGAATACTACAACAGGTCACCGTAAAGACTTCTCCAGGCTGAACAATCCCAGTTCTCTCAGCCTTTCATTTTAGGAGAGGTGCTCCTCCGCCCCTCTGATCATCTTGGTGGCCTCATCTGCCTTATTGGGTTAACTGTACTTAATTGCTTTAAACATTTATTTCTGTAACAATAACATTTGCTGTAGTTCAACTCTGATTCTAAGGCAGTCAACACAGTAAGATTTCCTGAAAGCAGTCTGTGCAAAATATGAGTATTTCCAAAAACTATGCCTAGCAGATGCCAAAACAAAACTTCTTTTAAAAAAAGTCATGCTTCTAACATATGCTCTCACCTGCATCTACAAATTTTCCTCATTGGATTGAGCCAGCTATTTGTAGGAATCAAGCATCTGGGTAACATCCTGCCCTATTTACTCACAGTATATTTATCAGTAAAACAGTGAATTCAGTGAGGATTTCCAGGGTCTTTTACCAGCCCTACAAACCACTCAAGTTCATTCCTGCTTCAGTTATACAACTAAACCCATTTAAATACAGCTCTGTACTGATACAGCACAACACATGGTGAAACAAGTGAAGCAATGAGGATCCAATTCATTTGTCAAAAAACAGATTGAGATAGTTTTTAAGTAACACTCAGTTTTTTATACATACATCTCTCTGCAAGTAATTATTTTGTATTATATTTTGCAATTACTCTGTTTTACATCATAGTGGAACAGAACACTTATACCTTCTGTTGTAACAACAGCTGCCATTGGGAAGCCATTACCAATTCCTTTTGCCAAAGTAACGATGTCAGGGACTACACCATGTGTTTGAAATCCCCAGAAATGGCTACCTGTCCGTCCAAATCCTGTCTGTACCTTTCAAAAGAAAAAATCAGAGAAACACCCATCACTTTCTCACACTTCATGATACAGGTTTTTTCTTGTGTTTCTGTTGTTACTGATTGGCATTAAACATCTGCAGTCAACTTGTATTAGGACCCTTATTCAGATGGTTCTACACAAAATGCTATTTATTGTAATTGGGTTTTTCTTTCATGTGATAACATGTCATCATGTCTTAGGCCTGGTGAGATGCACAAATAAGATGCACCTTCCATTTCAAAGTGAAGAGGAAATGTAAAAGCATTTGAAGCATTTGATGCTACTTTAATATTGTTTTAGCTATGAAAATTCTACTTCTAAAATATATTTGGAGAGGTACAGCAATCCACTCTCTTCTGTATTCTATGTCTGCCAACAATACTCATAAAACAAAGGGTTATTTTGACAAATCTTCCATCACAAATAGCATTTGTTGCATATTTGTGCAAATTTACTGCTCCCAGAAGGTAAGGACTGAAGTCTGCTACAAATATTACCTTTGCCTAAAATGAGAATAAAGGCAGTAGAAACTGGGAGGCTCCTTTGCTTTAACACCATTTTAAACTTAAGCTGTGAAGTTATCACACTTACCACATTTCACTTCAATTACTTCCAGACTTCACTTGGATTCTTTTATGATAAATTTCAGAGGCACCATATTCTAGAATTCTTAGGAAAAAAAATCTGACTCACTTCATCTGAAATGCAAAGGCCCCCTCTTTCCCGTATAAGCTGATAAGCTTCCTTTAAGAAATTTCTTGGGTACTGAACAGCTCCATTAACACCCTGCCAAGAGAGAAACACAATGTTTTCAGGAACAAACAAGGAAACAGGAGTTCTACTTGAGGGAAAAAAAAACTCCAGCAGCCTTCAAGTAACAGCAGGACTGCTGTTTCAAGCTTCTGGCTCCAGCAATGAAACCACTTCAGAAAGCTCCTGCTCAGGTCACGCATTCCCCTTCCACAGTGCTGCCTGCTGTTCTGTTAGCTGTGCTGGCAGGAATGTTTGCGAGGCCGTGATCATTGTAAGACCAAGTCAATTAACAATCAATTGCCAAAACAAGGATGGTGAAAATCTACACAGAGCAAAACTCAGAAACTGATAAGGTTGACCAGAGAATTCATATTCCTTCTTCGGTTAATTTGTTTAGAACATTGCCTCCACAACGTCTTTTCACCTTGACAGTTTGCATTTGCATTAGAAATTCAATTCTACCCTACACCTGGACCAGAAAAGCTTTTTATACTCAAGTATAAAGTGCTTAGAAAACAGCAAAATCAGAGAATTGCTCCAGTTTTCCCTTGTTCTCAATTAATAATAATAAGTTCTAATAATAATAATAATAATAATAATAAGTTCTCAATTTTTCCTTTTGAAGAACCACATATAAAGCAATTGTGAATGTACGGTGAAACATTAGGAGAATGAATCCTGTGGCCATCAGTTGCTAGACAGCTCTTAAAAATATAGTGGACAACATAACTAAAAGAGGGAGAAGCGAGGTTGAGTTAAAAGTTTACAGAAATAGTAATGAAAATTGAAAGGAGATAATAGAAACCAAACCATAGCATGCATCACACTCACTATTTAAATGCAGAAAAAATGTGTATGTTTAATCATGATTCTGTGTTTAATTTCACAAGAAAAATTCTAGTTCCATGGAAGTCAGTGACAAAAGCTGAAATTTGAAGGCAGTGCATCCAATCTTTCAAACATTTAAGCTTTTTAAAGCATTAAAAATCATAGTAAAACCCAGCAAATCTACGTTCAGATTGTAGCTAAAGAATATCAGATTTGAGTATTTCACACTACTGCTTATCACAACTGAGAAATGACAAACTACCTACTTGAATTGGTTCAGCAATAAATCCAGCTACTGTCTTGGGCACTGAGGTATTCAGAGTATCTTTGAACTGTTCAATGTACTGGTCTTTTGCAAGACATGCACCTGTTTACAAGGGAAACAGTTTGAAGGGAATTTACTTAATATGACAGAAAATTAGCTTCAAGACATGAAACTATGCATCTAAGCAACAAGTGTTATATAACTGCATGGTAAATATCACCTCTCAAATGAACAGTAGAAAACTAAACATTAAAGGAGAGAGTCTCTTCTCTTAAACCATGTGTACTCCATGGTTTGTGCAGGTAGGTGGATTCTGAAGAATACAGTCTGTGCTTAAATAAAGAACAGAGCAATTAGTATGGCTAATGGTGCCCCTCACTAGAGACAGCAAAGCTAAAAACAAAACATTCTGTTACATGTGCATATGAATTAAAATAATAAAAAGTGCTTATTGAATCAGTAGAAAACCTGATTGGAATTGTTGTTAGCTCCAGAGCAGTAGAGGAGATTTCACACTGTGTTGTGTATGGAACATTTTGCCCCATGTAAGACCTCTGCCTATTGCTGGCTGCAGATTGTCCTATTTGCCTTATACCAATAGAAAAGCTGGAAAGCTGTAAGAACTTCAGAAACAGCAAAAAACACCATCAACACTTCTGTTCTTCCAGATGTGCTGAAGCAAGTTCCACAACTTCCAGAGTTGATAATGATAAATACTGATTGAAATCCCAAACACTGGGATTTCAAGAAGAAATCTGAGAACATGGTGTCATCTGTCCCAAATTTTTCCCAATGGAGAGATTCTCTGCAATATTTTTTTTTGTTTTGGTCAGCCTTGCAAAACTAACCAGACATTGAACTTGCTTGAGGAAGTAACTATAACCTATTTTCACAGCCCTCTAGTATTTTGTAATCCGAAAACCAAGTTTTGTCATGGACCAACCTTCGGTACAGCTGCATCTTCGAACAGTTTGCACTGGAGAATCTCTACAATGGCTGCCTCCCCATGGACCACAAAAAACATCTGGTAACATTGTCTGTCAAGCATAAGAGAAATAGCTACAGATTTGACGACACTTTTCTGAGAGATCTTTTGATCTAATGACTAATGGCAAAACAGAAAAACAGCTGTTAAGAGTCAAGGGGCAAACACAATTCAAGGAATTTGTCTGAAGAACAATTGGGAGTACCACAAAATAACCAAGACACTAGTTTAGACTGTTCCAGCAATAGTCACTCAATTGATTTTTTTATTCCTTTTTTTGGTCTTAGTCAGGTTATTGGTTATCTAAAAGTAATGCCAGCATTTTAAGAATTGCTGGTAGCATTTTGGTAATCTGAATTATGAACAAAATTGGCAAGATAGAGTGAGGCAGGCAGATCTAACAGAGACAGCTCCAACTTTCTAATCCTTGCTGCTCATGAAATACCACATGAGTTCAGGCCATTCACTGAGACAAGCTGGGAAGCTGCTGTAAATGAGCCTTCCTGTTGTTAATAATGTGGCTGAGCTGTCACCTGCAACTATTGGAGCCACCAATAGCAGCTTCTAGACAGAAAGTTACTCCAATCTGCTCAAGGGCAGGAATATAACATACTGCCACTTAACCTCAGTGGATCTCCTTAACAGATGTGTCTCCTGTCATGCCTGAAATAGGGTTCCTATTCATTATAGTGAAGGATCTGCTCCAGACCATCTGGAAGCAGCTTTGCACAGATCTGTCAAAACAAGCTTGAAAAAGGGATTCAGAACATTATTTTGCTCCTTACTCAGATTCCCATGCAAGCATCGAGCATGACTAAAGAACTGCAAATCATGGATCACTTTGTGTTATGGCTGTTGTAACTCAAAATTAGCCTAAGGAACTATACAGAGAACAAAATAGTACTCTGGCTCTTGTTGAATTTACACAGCAGAAAGTGCTACACCGTAGTTTTGATAAGTGACCACAAAGCACTTGAGGGCAGAAAACATAGCAATTGCTGAAATATTCAAATAAACTGTTAGTTACATAGATTATTTAAAAAAAAAAATCTCACAGTTGTACAGCCAAAGCCATTGGCAACACCGTGCTTATAAGGAGTCAAAGATGTCAAACCCAGCGTGTAAGGGCTGCCTCCGTGGTATCCTCCTCTGTTCAAACAAACAAAGCAGATCAACATCACTCATTTCCAAGAAGTGTCTGGAGCAATATCTGTTCTGAGAAGGCATGCTTCTGAGCTACAGAGTGTTGGGGAAAATGTGCATTGTTGCACTGAAACTAAGAAGATTCTTATGGCCATTTTTTGCTCTGCCTTTTGACTCCAACTGCAATTTCAAATAAAAAATCTGTGAAGAAATGTTTGCAAGGAGATGAGTACAATCATTGGAACCAACAGTAATTCAAACAATGCCTCATGAAGTTCTGCTGTAGCACCCGATCCCTACAGAGCAAACATCTCTGTCTTCTTAATCTTGGAAACAGCTGCTGCCTCCAACAGATGCTGACAATCATTAAACTAGATGGTGGTTTGCTGTAAGTTTTATTACACAGATCAAAATTGCTTAGTGAGAATACATAAGCAAGATAGGTACCCAATGTTCTGTTGAACACAGTAATAGAAAAATACAGCTCTTCATTAACATGGCCTTTTATTCTAATATTTGAGGTCCTCTAGGCTGAACAGTAAAGTGAACTGTTTACACTGGTGTTTACAATGTACTGGTGTTCAGCCCAGCTCCATCCCTGTCATTAAGCCAGAAGAGCTGTTTGTGTACCTGTGCAGTGAACTGTGGTTCAGGGCTCTGATAAAAACACAAGGCAGCAAAGCAAACAAAACAAAAATCAGCTCCCAGGCGGAGCAGTTCCCTGCTGAGGTTCACTGCACTGCTGCTCCAGAGCTACCTTTGCACCCCTCACAAAGAGGCACTGCAGAAGGGAAATGGAGGAACAATGGAGCAGTTGATCAGCCTTGGTCTGGCCATGAACAAAAGTCTACCAAAGCACACCCTGAACACAGGCATCAGATCATATTCTAGGTAACACAAGCAAAAATTGCAGGTTGCATTTTTACTGCAAGCTAGTCCTAACATGCTGTAGGAAACTTCAGTGCCTGGCTTATTCCTCTTTGTCAAATGAAGTAAATTTATAGCATTCTCCTCTGCAGATCTGGGGTGAAAGAGTTCTCAGTTATTTCTTGTTTTAGGCATGTAGAGAGTGATCCCATACACAAAGGAGTTCTGTGAAGCTCTGTTGGCATTACCTGAGACAGATGATGTCGAAGTTACGAGTGTGTACCCTTGCCATGAACATGGCTAAATCATTGGCTTCTGACCCGCTGTTGGTGAGATAAACCACCTGTGGGACAACACTTGGGATCAGGGCAGCACAAAAACACCTCCTTCTTCATCATCACACCATGTCCCTTAATAACACAATTAACTAGCCTAGCACTGCCACAGGGTGACCTCCCCAAAACAAAATTAGTGTTACCCTTATGCTATAGACAAGAACAAAGATCCAACTGATGTGCTCTGGGAGGGTACAGAAAAATCTCAAACGGTTTCACTTTACAGGTTTTCCAAAGATGGATTTCTGATTGACAGAAAGTAAAGTGTTGGGTCAAACTAAGCAGGACATTTTCAATTTTTATTTTTACACTCCTTCCATCTTTAAGATTGCAATTGCTTCATGCTCTTCTGCTAGCCCAATTTCATCAACAATTTACTTTACCTGAAAACAAAAATTATTTTTCTTACTGCTTCATTCCATCTGAAACATTGTATTTTTGTAGTTTATCTATTTAAATGTTGGCAAACATTTACACAAACTACACAAAATACTGTCAAACCATTTTCACTGTGGATTTTCATGAGATCAAGAAGATTAAGGCCGGGGACATGTAAGAATAGTAAACATCTTCCCTGTTTAAGTAATTTTTAAGACAGCAATGCCTCTTCACAGTGACAAGTGAAGAGAGAAAACAAACAGAACAGAAATTGGGGATATTATGCTTGTTTATAGCTAGGTCTAAAGAAAAGGCCCTGAGGGCCCTCATGTTCTTTAACTGACAGTCTGTATTCCCAGTACAGATCTTCTCTCTAGAGATATCATGGCTCTCGATTATTTAGTAAATACTTCTTATAAACAGACATGCACTTCACCAGCCCCTGCTCCTGTCAGAATCAATTTACCTTCAGTGGATCTGGAAAAAGAGAAGTTAGCTTTTCAGCATACTCGTGGATTGCTGGGTACATGTAGATATTGGTGGTATGCCACAGGCGAGCCAGCTGCTTCTGGGTAGCCATAGTTACCTTCCTGCATGAACCAAGGGAGAGACAAAGGGATTGAATTCCACACTGACTCCACACTCATACATGCACATACCTCTGTGCTATTGATTCTGCAAACACAGATGCTGCACCGTGTGCCAGATGGAGGAACAAGTAGACCAAATTAATGAATTCTTCAAAATGTAGCAGAAATTGAACCAACCCATCACAATTCAGTAAATTATATTCTGGTTTTAGGCTCACAGTGCTGCAGATTAATGAAGCACAAAAAAATAAAGGTGTTTGTTCCTGTACTTTATACCATAAATCAAAAAGCAACATACTTACGGGTGACAGTGTCCAACACTGACAGTGACAATTCCAGCAAAGAGATCAAGGTATCTTCGTCCTTCATGATCAAACAACCACTGCATATGTCCCTGGTGCAGCAGCAATGGCTTCCTGTAATATGTCCGCAGGGAAGGCGCAATATTTTGTTCACGGATCTTCTGCATGCGTTCATACGGATAGGACTGAGTGGAATAAAACAGCCAGTATCCATCCATGCCTTCTAAAGATCCAGACTCATGGAGCACACAGATTACACTGCTGCCTACAGGATTAAGATCATAACATATTCTGGCACATAGAAGGGTGTCCTACAAACCTCTGAAATGCAGCTTTTTGAAATAAGGCTGCTGTTCTGCACATACCTCTTTCTTAAATGTTTACAAATTACAGACTGGTCACACAGGCACATCTATAGGTTACATTCTGGTTGTAGCAGTTGGGCTGTACCCAAAGAAGCAAATTTTATAATCGCATTTAGCAGATGAACCTATCACCCATACCCAGTAATGAAGCTTTATTTAAATTCAGTGTAGTATGCATGACTTACTTCATATTTTTCAGGTATAAAATCACAAGGAGGCATTCTTGTTTGTGTGGAGACAGAACTTTTCCATTTCTGCTGCCTAAAGGCAACTATAAAATAGTAAGAGAATTATGAAACATCTGGCAAATTACACACTAAAAGATTTGCTCAATAGGCTTGTTCAGGGAAAACACAAACTACAGTCACAGAAAGTTTTGGAGGGTTTTTTTGGTCTGAGAAGTTTTCTTTGGGAAAAATAAGTAACAGGCAGAATATATGTAATTTTAAAAGACAAGCATTTATGTCTCGTCCATTAAAACTCAAGTTTTCAGTTTCACATGGATTTCTATTTTGACAGAATAATTTTTATTTTAAAAATAAAAACTCTTTCTAATACAAGTAGTTTTCATCTGGAAGCAGTGGGTAAATGCTCTCCAGTCAGATGCCTGCAGCACAGGCAGTGCTCCAGGCAGCAGGGCAGGGGCCCAACAGACCTGAACGAAGTGGGCAAAGCAGGGTTCACTGAGAATGCCCCGCATGAACGGAGCTGACTCAGGTCCGGTGTCCACCCAGGGAGCCCAGGCAAGAGCAGCAGCAGCTGGGGCCAGAGATAGGGCTGGACACAAGGCTACAGCAGAAGTCCAAGGTCTATCCAGGAGACAGAGCCGGGGCTGGGCTGGTGGCAAGGCTCATGGCTCGGCTGAGGCAGGGATGGAAGGCTCAGGGCAGAGATGAAACAGGGCTCCTGGGCAAGGGGTATAGCCCTGGGGGAGGCTCTTCAGGGGACACGAGCTGTGCTTAGGGCCCTGACAACTCCAGCTGCCATCTTCCATCCTTGCTCCAAAATCCTGGGAACATCACACCATCCTGCCTTTCATTTAACTGCAGATGCGATTCAGCATGTATCAGAAAGAGATACCTCACTGCCCAGAAAGCCTGGGGAGTCTCGCTCACTGGAGATACTCAAGAACTGTCTGGACACAGTCCTGTGCTGTGTGCTCTGGGATAGCCCTGCTTGAGCAGGGAGGCTGGACCAGATGACCCACTGTGGTCCCTTCCAAACTGACGCATTCTGTGATTCTGCGAGGAGTTCTTTCAAAAGACTCTATTTCTCCACCTAGAACACTATCTCCTGAGAGTTACACATTTGTTTTTAAAAGCCTAAGGTTTTAATCAACTTTTAAAACACATGTGAAATGTAAATGACTGAAAAATAAAGTTTCCTGGAATTACTTACATGCAATGCCACTTCCCTTACAACCACTTACAGCACTAACGAATATAGAATATACAGGAGTCCAGCCTCAAAAAAGTACTTGAAAACCCATGAGTTAGGGAAGTTCTATCCTTGGAACTCTTTCCAAGGGATTTGCAGCTACACCGAAAAGTGCTTCTACCCCGCGCTGCTCCGCGTCCAGGCACGGTGCTGCCGTCCCTCCCGAACCTGCACGGAGCGAGTGCAGGGACCCCGGCGGGCCCCGGCCAGCCCGGCTCCGTTCACCTCGGCTCCGTTCAGCCCGGCTCCGTTCAGCCCGGCTCCGGCAGCCCCGCCGGACCGCACCCCCCGCCCCGCCTCCGCCGCGGTCCCGCCGCTCCCTCACCGCCGCCGAGCCTCCGCAGCCGCCCCGCCATGTCCGCCTGCCGCGGGCAGCGGCACCGCCCCGACACGTGTGTGCGAGCCGGCCGGACACACCGTGCCGTGCCTCTGCTCTCGTCCCGTGCTGGGCCCCCGTCATCCGGTGCTGCCCACGCGGTGTCATCCCGTGCTGTCCCCCCGGTGTCAGCACATGCCATTCCCCTGATGTAATCCCATGGTATCCCCCAGAGTCATCCCGTGCTGCTCTTCTGGTGTCATATAAGTGTGCTGTCCCCCTGTAATGTCACCCTGCGCTGTCCCGTCCTGAGTCTTCTTCTGACACACTCTGACTGTGAGGCCTTCAGAGGGCCCTCAACTGGCTGGAAAGATGGACAGGAAAGAACAGTTTGAAATTCTACAAGGGCAAATGCAGGGTCCCCTACCTGAGGGAGAACAGCCCTGGGCACCAGCACAGGCTGCGGCCCAACCTGCTGGAAAGTAGCTCTGTGGAGAAGGACCTAGGGGTCCTGGTGGACAACAAACTGTCCATGAGCCAGCAGTGCCCTTGTGAGCAGAAAGGCCAATGCAATCCTGGGGTTTCTTTGGAAGAGCACAGCCAGAAGGTCAAGGGAGGGGATCCTGCCCTGCTACTCAGCTCTAGTGTGGTCTCAGCTGGAGTCTGTGCTCAGTTCTGGTCTCTGGAGCACAACAGAGACATGGAGCTCCTGGAGTGGGTCCAGCAGAGAACTGCAAAGGTAATGAAGGTACTGGAGCATCTCTGCTATAAGGAAAGGCTGAGAGAGTCGATCCTGTTCAGCCTCAAGAAAGGATAACTGAGAGAGGACCTCATCAATGTCTGTCAGTGTCTGCAGGAAGGGGTCAGAGAATGGACCAAGCTCTGCTTGCTGCCAGGCAGCAGGACATGACACAACAGGCAGAAACTGATACATAGGAAATTCCACCTAAACATGAAAAAACTTCTTTACTCTGTGTGTGATCATGCAGTGGAAGAGATTTCCCTCTGTCTCCCTCACTGAAGATAACCAAGAACTGTCTGGATACAGTCCTCTGCTGTGTGCTCTGGGATGATGCCGTTTGAGCAGAGATTTTGGATCAGATGACCAACTGTGATGCCTTCCCTTACCCAGTATGTGATTTTGTGAATTGTGTTATGTTAAATACATCTGGGGGGATGAGGAGAAAGTGACAGATATGCTGAGAGGGATAAGCGATGACTCATTTATTCTCTTGTTTTGGTTTTGTTTTGTCAGGGAAGACATGTAGCGTAACTTCCTACAAGGATGGGAGAAGTGGGAAGCTGTATTTCCTCCCCCATTACCAGCCATCAGCCAAGCCCAGGCAGCCATGTGCTCCGTCCCTCACCAGTGGGACTGGGGAGAGGAAAGGAAGGGTAAAAGCTGAAAAGCCCTTGGGCTGAGATTAAGAGAGTTTGATAGAAAAAGCAAAAGCCACAAACACAAGCAAAGCAAAAGGAATTAATTCACCATGTCCCATGGTCAGGCAGGAGTTCAGCCATCTCCAGGGGAGCAGGGCCTGTCATGTGTGATGGTGACTTGGGAAGACAAAGGCCATAGCTCCAAATGTTCTGTCTTTACTCAGTACTTCATAACGAGCATGATGTCACATGGTCTGGAATATCCATTTGGCCCATTGGGGTCCCCTATCCCAGCTGTGTCTACTCACAGCCTCCCATGCACCCAGAAAAGGCTTTAGCTCTGCCTAAACTCCAATCAGCAACAACAAAAACATCTCTGTTATCATCACTGTGTTCAGCACAAATTCAGAACACAGCCCCATAGCAGCTGCTGTGGAGAAAATTAACTCTGCCGCGACCAAAACCAGCACATCCTCATAATACTCAAGAATCAAGGGACACGATGACATTTCCTGGAATGGAAATTGTCACACGGTTTAACTAGACACAGTTGCCAGTGAGAGGTATTTCACAGTGTTTTTGATGACCCTGCCTGCTCCTAAAGCAGAAGGCTGACCACAGGTAGCCTGGGGGACAGTCCCAGTTTTACAGGAAAACTGCCCAAAGTAGGTGCAAAGGGTGAGAGATTTGTACCCTCCAGTAGCCAGGGCAGTGCTTACACACCTTAGGACTCCCCCAACCCTCAACCTTCCTTGATCAAACTTTACCTTTTGCTAAACAAATCCCTGAATTTCAATGATAAATATAGTTTAAATCAACATAAAGAGCCATAAATAAACATAAAAGCTGTGACCTGGTATGTCAGCCATTTTTGTTACCTGGTTCAGTTGCTCAGTGCACCAAAATTGGTTAAATATCTGTCATGTTGCTTTCTTTCCCCTTGGAGGACAGCAGGATGCTGCCCTACAGAGTGTCTTGGATGCCTGGATTTTCTATTTTCTTTCTATACATTATACAGTAGAAGTGTTGCATAACATGAAGAAATAGAGAATTTGGGAATTTTATTCACGAACTTTTATTAAACTGAAATGCGAACACCATTGCAAAGAGATTTTACAATGACAAAAGATCAAAAAATTCATCAGAAAGCTACAAACTTCATAACAATATTGATCTTACAAGTGAAAACACTAACAGATTTTAGTAAAGCCAGCATTTTCAATATTAAGAACTTAAAAAATGTATTTGAAAGCATATTCCTTTAGATACACTTAGAAACAATGAAGAATTCCTGAGCAACTACTTTTATACCAGTATTCTCCAAACAATGTACATACTACATATGAATTCTAATTCTTACAATTTCTTGTCTTTTAGAAATTTACAAAAAAAAATGGATCTGGTTCATAGAATAATTGTGCTTAAAGTCATTCTGTTGCTACAGTAATGACACTGCGATAACCTCTCATGTTCCACATTGCATACAAATTCTGAAACTGTAGTGGAAAAAATGCCTAGCTTGTATTGCAAATCTACCAGTGAAATGGTTTATGCAAATGGAAATAAGTTTGCTTTAAATATTGGGCCATCTCTTTCTCTGCTGAAAATATACTGTTTATTCTGGATATTATTCAGAAGGTGCAATTTTTGTTTCTTTGAGAGACCGCTGACACAATTAAAGGCAAGAAAATTATACCCTCACTTAACAGCACATCAGAATTTTGAACAAATACAATTAGTTAATGACTGTTAAAATGTTTTTTTGTGGGCTGTACTTCTTCATAACTGTGCCCTCAATATTGCTATATCTTACACAATGACTAAAACATACACAAAACACAACAAAAAGATTTCAGAAGCCAAGATAGTGCTGAGTATCTCTGAGCAACATAGTACATATATAAGAACTGATGGTTGTATTATATCAGATAAACCTTTTTTGTAGTCAGAATAAAAAAAATTACTTTCCAAAATGAAAAATAAACAACACTAAAGCAGCCCAGGAGCTCTTTCTGAGTATAGCTGAGCAGTAGTTTCCTCTCCCTTTTGGAATGAAAAACAAAGGGATGAGAATTAAGAGTAGTCTACAGCATCATGAATATTAAAAAATATGATATGACATCATTATAGTTCTGCCTGTAGAAAAATCTGCATTTTTCTAGACATGTATAGTTTTCCATACTACTGAAGGAATATTTTCTACAAGTGACTTGTAAAATGATTTCCAGCATCCTCTAAAAATTCTACTCAGTGCTACAAGTCTCTAAAACTAACCATTGCAGGAACTGAAATGAAATCTTTCAATGTTTATTGATGTCAAAATGAGGTGAAGGTACTCAGAAGCTCACAAAAATAGATCCAAAAGCAGCATTGTTAAAAAAAATAGTTAAATAATGTCAAGATCCAAGACAAGCAGCATCACCAAGTAGGAAAGGACAATAAACCTTCCAAAAAGAGGAATATATAAAAAAGGACTCTTTTGTATCTAACTGCTCTATTCACCAACATCTTGCGTATAAGATCAGCTTTTAGCATATCAGCACTCTAAGAGGCCACACAACTAATTCAGGTATTTTCTGAATTTCTGAGTATTTAACTACTTCCAACAGATATAATAGTGCCTCTTAAAAATGTAATATATTGAAGAGATGTATTATAAACCTAACTTGGCAATTTTCAGTATTACCAAGATGGAGACTTTCCAACTAAGGAAAGTATTAACAGATACATTATCACAGCTACAAACTGAAACAATGCCCAGAAGTGCCAAGAGACTGCTTAGTAATATCCCCAAAGTATTTTTTCTCTTGGAGCTTCTAGGTCATTGCATTATATATACAAAATAAAAACAAAACACTGCTTAGGAATGGTAGACATATGTGTGGGACAATGTAAATGGATTAAAAAATCTCACCTGTATATCTGTGTGAAAAATGGAAGGTTGTTTATAAAACAGTGCGGTACACTTTATTTCACTTGATTTTTTCCCTTAGGAATGTAGGAAATGCAATATCAGATCAGGTGCTGAGCCCGACTCTTCAAGTTTTGTTTTTGCCCAGGACCAGTGTCAGATATGGAGAAGAAAAATCCCGTAACTGGTAGAAAATGAATGACCACTTCTCATGTATAGGACTTTTTCTGCTCACATGCAACAGCTACTCCATAGTAGCTGATTTCAGCATTTTACCAACTCTTTAGCATTACATAAGGCTTTACTGCTTTTGTGGACTATATCAGGTAGCTGTGCAGATTCCCACTTTTTAATATAAAAGTATTTTCTTCTCTTCCTTTTTTTCCCCCCCACTAACTCATTTATCACTCCTCTCAGTTCTGCTAGTGCTCATTTTTTACTGTCTACTCTCACATTTGATTCTTTCCCTTCCCTTTTCTCTTCTTCCCCCCCTCTTCTCTGCTGTAGACAAATTCATTTTTCCCCTCATTATCTACCATGTACCATGCCATAGTGACTGTACTCCTTTTCCGTCCTGTCACATACAGCAACCTTGTCCCTCTTCCTGTCACTTAGTGGTGGACTTGGCAGGTCTGGGTTAACATTTGATTAACATCTATGACCTTACAGGTATTTTCCAACCTAAACTGTTCTATGCTTCTATGATATTTAAGGTCTTTATATCCCCATGTATTATGTATTTAGACATCCATTTATTTTTATTTTTCTGCTTGACATACACCAGAAAAATGAAGAAAATCCCTGATTTATTTCAAAATGGTTTTCAAGGCTGGGCCACAAGGTTATTCAAATTATTATAATTTAGTCCATCTTTCCATACCCACAGGAACTGGAGCCTGATTTTAGTGTGACAGTTCGAGATAATCGAGAGCAGGGCTTTCCATTTTTCCTCATTTAGAGTTAGAATTGAAAGGTTGCTTCCTAGGAATGCAGTTGAAAACAGGTAATTCTAAGTAGCCAGTATTGATAATCACTAAGTTCCATAGCTAAGATCCAGGATGCGAGCACCTCTGGAAAACTGAGTCAACCAGTCCTAGTGACCCCAGAATACAAATAGTGGCAAAAAACTTTTCAGGTCAGGAATGGGACTGATGCTTGACTGCCAATCTGGGCACCAAGGATATTCTTACAAAATGGAAATTTTTTTTAGCATTTTTTTCCATATTAAAACTATTTTATTTTGCTACACATCTGAAATATTTCATCCTCATACTACCACTGCAACACAAGTGATGATTCCATGACAAGCTGTCTGTTAAAAAAAAAAAGATTGAAATTACAAATAAGATTTTTAAATTCTTGATAGAATGAGTCACAAACTTAAAAACAAAGCAAAATGCTTTTTCCTGCTTGCCTTTTAAAGGGAGCAAAAAAAAATCTGAGGTAGCAATTATTTGAGAATGTGATGCCTGATCTCATGACACTTCTTTCAATTCAGCTCTCTTTATGGCTTTGTAGAAAATGTCTGATGTCTATCAGCTGGCTTGCATGACTTCATTTTCCTTGCACAACACCTTCCGATCATTTACAGTTACCATGAAATTACAAAATACACTTACAGGCTTCATGATATAAACCTCACATATACAATGCTTCAGAGAGCACAAAAATATTCTGCTTATTCATTTTGAACACCTGCTGCTACTACACTTTGGATACTTGAATGACATTTAAAGCAGCTGTCTATTTTTCAGCCTTTAAACATAGACACACAGACAGATATACTACAGAATTCACTGGTTTGACATAAATCATTATTACATATTTGTTTTACAGTTTGTTCCATAAACACATATATCCTCTTACTCATATTATGTCAGGTTAATTCACTGCATTTTTATTAAATAATCTTTGTAGTAACATAGTATCGTCAAGACCAAACTTAAAGTCCTCATCATATGTGATACTGAGCTTTGTGAGCATGTGCCAATTAATTAGTTTGTATTTCTTCTAAAGTCTGAAATATTACACAGAAATACTAGCATTGTACATCAAATATGTCTCTGCTAAAAAAAAATCTAGTAAAAAATTATTATAATGAATCATATTGGCCAATACTGAAGAAAAAATGTTAATAGCATTAGTCTGAGTCAGAAGGAAAGGTAATTAAATAAAATATATATGTTCAATTTTAGGAATTTTGTAAAAATAATTATGTAGAAGAGTCTTTATGCTACCTTTTAGGGCTTTTATACTATTACAAAGTACTTCACACTATAAATGACATGTGGATAATTTTGACATTGAAAACATCATTCAAATTCTTGAAATAATTATTCCAAGTGAGAACTTTGACTAATGGTACGAGAGCTAGAGGGCTGATCCCCGTTCCTGGGGTAAGCTATGTTCATCCCTCTGGATATCAAAGGAGGTGTCAAGAGCCTGTTTTTCTCCACTGGTGTGTCATAATTTTACACTGATTGACTCTGTAGAACCACTGCAAAAACTCATGTACTTTCTACTGAAAAGCTTAAAGATCTGCAAGCAAAAATATTGTTGCAAACAGAAAAAATCAAGTATTTGAACATTCAAAGGACCAAACACTTAGCTGAAGGTTATCTTGATTTTACAGAACACTAGGGGTTTTTTTTCTTTTAATGTGCTTTCAGAGGTTTAAGGTCACTTTCAGAAGCTCTGCCAGTGGGAGCAGCAAGGTGTTTTGGAAAATATAAGCAAATCCAAGGGAAAATTTTTCTATCTGCACATTTATTCAGCTTCAAGAACTAAATATATTTATGACTTGGCGTTCAAATTACATTTAGCTAGAAAATCCCCCAAAACTTCAAAGCAGCAGGCAAATGCCCCTTTCCCACTGTGGGTGACTTTTCCTTTTCACAGAGAGCCATGATGATTTGGCATATTTAGACATCCATTAGCAAAGGTGGGAGATGCTCAACGCCACACAAAGTAATTTAGGCTATAGCTACTTTGCAGTTTCAGTATTCTTTTATGACAAAGCAGAGAAACTCCTTGACTCTCTTTCTGTGTGGATTATTGGAGGCACACATGCCTACAGTTAGGCAGGATGAATCATACATTTAAAATCTGCTAACTGTTGTGTCTGTTTGCTTCAGGTGAAAAGTAAATTCAGGTAAAAAGATACAGCAGGAACAGCTTCTTGCTGTTACAGGGTAGTCACCTGTGTTCTAACCTAAGAAATAAGGAACCTGCTCTGTAAGGAAAGTCTTTAGGCTCTAGGCTTGATGAGATACTGCAGCTTCTGTGCATCACTAGATACATCCCAGAAGGCCTGTAGCAGCATATCTTTATGCACATCATTAGGTGTAGGAAATAACACAGATAGAGATACCTGTGTAAAGAAAGAAGAATGTGTCTGATTGTATCTGACTGTCAGATTCCGTCAGAAAACTGAAGGGTAAATAAAACACTGTCAGACACAGTGTGTTATCAACTTACACACTTCCACAGACACAAATTTCCTCATAACTCAAGAGTTTTTTTGCAGTACTTCTAGCATGTCTAGAAATTTGTAAGGTACAAAACAGAGTATCTATAGTAAAACTCTTCTGTTAACTGTAACTGAACAGAGTTTTATGTTTGGCTGATACCTGGGGTAGCCCCTTCCTGTCTTCATGTGTTAAATAAGTGGCTGAATTAGGAATCTAGGATACCTTCCCACATGCTCAGCAGAGCATCCAGACTGCCAGACATCCAGACATCCAGACTCTGATCAGCCCCTGAAAGTGGGCAGTTGTCTGTATAGAGGACAGGCTCTAAATCTGATGCCACCCTGATGTTACAGTCTACACTACAGTGTGAGTTTATAGACACACAGATAATTAGTTAAGTTCTAATGTCCTGCCTGTACAAAGGCTAGGTAGTTCTATTAATCTGTGCTTGCACAGTTCCATGGCTTTGAGGGTAAAGGGTGAGAATCTGATTCACTGAATTAGATCTGGCCTTCTGGGACCTTCAAAATCTGAAATTCTCTTTTGTCTGGCTCTGCAGCAGGTACCTGATAATGCAGGAAGGCTCGCACAGTGCATAAAGTCATGAAAATATGGAGAAAAGTAAAGCTGTTCGGGAAGGAGACTAACAAAAGAGAGCCCAACTATCAAATACACTTTCCTTCATAGGTGCAGGATCATTCCCTCACCTTAAGTTTCTAGCTTCCCCTGAAGCTAGAGATGGCTGGTTAAATTCTTGGCCCACTTTTAATCAGTCAGCACACGGTCATACTTTTCTGGAGTAAATTAAATTTTGTTTCAAGAAGGAAGGACCACAGCAACTTTGCAGCCCCTGTAGTATCATTTTGATTCTGTCTTCGGTTACATGGGATATAATGGATCCTTACTGTTCCCACTGCTATTCTGGGGATACATGACCAGCCCAAGTACATGGACTCGTCTCCTCATTCCCACTGCTTTTTCAGTGGGGGTCTGAATCAGACCTTGGAGGCTTGGTTCCAAAACTGATGTTCATAAATTCATTATGAAAAATCTGACTTCAGACTTTCCTTCCAGGCTCAGAGAAAAGTGCAGGATATATGAGAATTCCATTTCATTTACAATTGGCATCAGAGTACAAATTCAAAGGGACAGAACCTCGGGTCTCAAAACCTAAATTGTATTTTAATTATATAATTACAGGTAATAAAAAACCTGTGAAACAAATAATTTACAATTCAAATAGTAATATATCTGTAATATATTAGAAATATAGTTTAAAAATGTATCCATATTCTTAATTAGTATAAAGTTTAATTTTATGCTTTGTATAGAAATGATAGCTTTACTTGTTACTGCCTCAGCAGAAGGAAAGAGAAAAGTTCCTAGGTAGCTAAATAGCATTGGGAAATTAAAAAATATTTTATTTTGCTCTTTTTTGGTAATAGAAAAATAGCCTTTAAAAATAGATTGTTAAACATATGGGCTTATATTAAAGTAAAATTGTATGTTATATACAGTAAGGCAGTGTATCATATATTATCCTTTTTCGTTTTGGTTTGTCTGGACTACGATATGAATGGGATGCAGTTTTCTGTCACATTGATTCAAGGCAAAAATATATTTAGAAGAATTTGTTATTTTACTGCAATTTGTAGAATATATTCTCTTTTATATATGATTTGTCATGTACAAGACCTCCTTTTTCTCAAGGACTGAGAAAAAAGATAAAGAAAACTTAATCAAGTGTCAGAATGCATTCAGAAGAAAACACATTTCAGATAGGAATACTGTTGTGCAATGATTTATCTAATGTCAGAACTGTTCAGATCACTATGGTTTGCTGACTGACCCATAACAATTTTCATCTTTGTTGAATCTGTGGTACTTCCTCAGGCTTCATCAACCAACAGAAGTTTTGCAGAACTGAATAATTATTTTTCAGTGCATTTTTCGTGGCAGACAAGATGCATTTCCTCATTTCACTGTGTCAGAAATGTGTGCTAATGATCCAGGATTTACACCCACTACTATTACCTCAACGCACAGATTATTTTATTACCTGTACAATGCACATAGGAGGCTAGGCTTTTGAAGGCTAGGCTTTTTTAAAAAACTGTTTGCTATGTGATTTAGTTTTACTGTGTGTAACTACTAAGTACGTGCTGTACTAAAAGGTTATTTAAAGGAGGGCATAAAGGAAGATGGGTCCATGTAGTCTGATCCACTGGGGTCTCTTCTGGAGTCGCTTGGAGCTGTCGTGCTGTAGCTCGTATTCTTCTCAGCTTGACTTTGCTGAGGGTTCTGAGACGTTTCTGCTATTGGTTCTTGAGATACAGGTGTGTTCTGGGTGCGCTGATCTGGCAATAATACTAAAATGTGATGGTCCACAACTGTTGAGACCTTGGTATATTCTTTGCTGGTTCCTGGAACAGTGCATTTTTTGGTCTTTCCACTATTTTCTTTATGTTTTAGTAATAGTGTTGGTTCCTCATCCTGCCTGACTTTATGAACTTCTACATAGTCCATTAGTTTAGGATTCAGGAAAGGTGACTTGTCATTTTGTTGGTTTTGTCTGACCTGCACTGTGGTTTGGTCAGTTCTGGAATATTCCATCTCACTTACCTTTTCCATGTCATCATACACAGTTTCAGCAATAGGATATAGTGACTGACGATTTTCTTCATTTCCCACCAAAACTGGTGAAGTGTTCACATTTGTGGTGTTCAGTGTTATCTTGAATGCCTCCACAGTGCTGTGGTAGGCAAACATAGCAGCCTGATTACTGGGTAACTGAGCTGCCAGCCACGTGCACGACTTTGTACTCTCACTGTTACAAGGGGGTGTCTTCTGTTCTGAAGCCATACACTGAGTTTCCCAGATCCCTTTTCCTCCTTTCTTTTCTTTAGCTCTTACATCTTGTGTTTGAAGAGCAGATGGAAGGGCGTGGGATTCCCTGCACTTCACAGGGAAGAGAGAAGGGCTATCACAGCTCCCTCGGCCTGAGTCACTGTCTGTTTCCTTGAGTATAATTTTTGTATTTTTACTGGGAGTATCATGACTTGGCATGAGTTGCTGGTCCTCACTGTCCTCTACCTCCAGATATTCTATCAGTAGTTCCTCACAGTCTGATGTCGGAGGGAAACCATGACAACCAAGAGCACTCAGTAATTCTTCAGATTTTCCTGTCTGAAGGTATAATGAACAGGATATAATTTTTCATTGTCAATTTTAGGGATTATCTGACTAGAATAATTGTGAACAATCTATGTATTTGATATACAAACACTTCAATAGTTACATTGCTAGACCTAAACCTGATTTCTACTGCTGCAGAAAATATTGAAAGAAGGTAAGAAAAATCCCTGAGTTTTCTCAGTGGAGAGACAATTGTAAAATTCATGTTTCTAAGGTGGGAAGAAAGAGGGAGCTTTTGGCAGATATGGGTCTCCTGAGTTTAACGAGAAGGAAATGGAGGAGAATTGCAGTGCAGACTCTCCTGCCTCTTCAGCATGGCAAAACACTATGGAGAGCATCTTCCATAATAACTACTAGGAAGTTCACAGAGGCATTTCCTCATGTCCCAGGAAACAGGGCAGTCACAAACCCTGTTCTTTAACACTCTCCTGTTACAAGTGCAAGGCAAAACTCTGACTCACACATATCCTCCACATGCTTAGATGGAAAGTGTTGCTTATTTCCAATGTTGATTAATTGAAACAGTTTTACATTATAGTGTGGTAATTGTATTTGCTAGTGCATAAGTTGGAAAAACCATGAGTTTTGGTGAATTCTTTTGTTGTTAGCTGTGGTACTCACCTCCAGCAGATGTGTATCTATGCCTTTTATCTTTGGTCCTGGAACTGGTGGAAGGATAAAGGCCATCATTCTGAAAAAACCCAGAACAGACATACCAGGTGTAAATACAGACCCTATCTCACTATTTGCTCTCCCATTTCCTCAGAAAGTGACTGAGATTTTAAACACTTCTCACATATCTTATATGCCCCAGTTGGAACTCTGTCTCCTGTCTGCCTCTCATGCTGGGTAATTCACAAATACAGTTACAGGTCATAAAGTACCCTTAGACGTATTTATAAAAAACACCAGTAGTACAAAAGTTATTCAACTGGAAAAACAAAATTACTAATGTCCTTTTAATTGTCATCTCTTCCTTAACCTCCAGTTCTCTAATACCATTGTAAATTCATCATTGGCCAAGAAACTATTTACTCTCAGTTCAGAGGCACTGTTCAGGAGGGCTGTTGGGACTGTCTGTGCATCTTTGACTGTCACCTGAGTACTGCTAAACAGGATTTATGGTGAAGGGCATGGCTTTTTGAACCACAGTTTATGACCCTTTCTTCTACTCAGCCAGTATTTTTTCTAAGACTTGTATCAAAGCAATAATCGTTGCAACACCTTTCTCTTTCAAATTTGATTGAAATCAACCAGGATTCTAAGAAATCATTTGGGAAATTGATAGAGGGGTTGGCAGAAAGACAATCTCATAATATAACCTTGTTTACTTTAGGAAATTATGACAAAACCCAAAAACATGTCTCCTACAGAAACAGGGATACTCCGAGTAATGTTTACTGAATATCACTTGACTAACCAAGATTAGTCAGATCTAACAGAGACAGATCTTTACCAACTGAGAATTTAGTCTGATTTCCACAAAGAGCAAAAACACTGCTTTTTCAGTTGCAAATAAAGTCAAATACCTATAACTAATAATTTATAAGATAAGACAAGTGCCACAGAAAATTGAATCAAATATTTGAAGTCTATTTTTGAAAAGTTTTCTCTGAACTTAGACTCCATCCAATTATGAAATTGATGGCTTACCTGTACCCTTTCATGATCATTATCCAGCTCATGATTAAACATATAAGAGATGATAGGACGCCAACGATGATCCACACAACCATATCTTTTACCCTAAAGTCTAAGAAAAAACAGAATTATTTAAGGACACGCATCTGGCATATGCATAGTCAGCATGCCAAAAACCTCACAAATTACTTTTATTTTAAAAACTGTCCTAAACTGCCAAATTTATTATCGAATAGAGGCCTTCAACAGCACAGACAGATCTCAACAATCCCTGTAATATTGAATAATGAATATAATTTTTACTAATGGTACTGAACAGGAAATAAACTGTCTTGGAAAAATCATGCAAAAATGCATGAAGAGGAAAATTTTGTCACAGCTAATTATACAGATTGCATTCAAATCCAGTTGTACCACAACTGTAGTAATTTCATTATTAAATACATGCAATTAATTAAATGCTGGGTAAAGTGACCTAGGATTACATATTTTTAAGGATTTTTATTGTAATGTAACACTTTTTAACTGAAGTGCTTATTTCATATGAATTCCAGATAAAGAGTAATGAAGAGCTGTTACTGTCTGAGGGCAGTCACTCTTTGTTGTCTGTGTCACAGTTTTAATGCAGTTGCCAGTGTTCTTTCAATTAAAAACTACCATAAAGAGAACAAATGAGGCAATAGACAGAAAGGAAAAGGTTTAAATAAGCAAAGCAATTATTCACCTTCTTAACTCTAAGTAATGAAGGGGAAAGGTAATTGGGTATGGTGCAGGGATGATAATGATTTGGTTACCTTAGCAATGATGTTCTGGTCTGTTCTAGGGAAACTAAGGGATCTGCATGGATGCCACAAACAGCTAACAAAAAACTATAACATGAACTTGCATGTAATAACAATAACTGAAGGGATGCCTGGCCACTCACCAGTAGGGATCTCAATATACATTTCTGGGCTCCACTCACTCCACAATCCGTGGTGGTCTGGTTTGCAGTGGATCTGTACAATGTACCTCTTTCCAGGATTTAAACTAAACATTTTATATTGTGTTTGTTGTCCAACAAAAATAGTCTGGAAATGAAATAAAAGCCACAGCTAAGGTTTTGGTAATCAAGATGGGAATATAGAATGAGTCTGGATATCTTTTTCTAATAATTGTTGAGCAGACATGGAATAATGGTACATTTATTTTATTTCTAGTTTATTTTCTGCTTTCAAGCAGGTGGAAATGAGATCTGGCTCTGGTATACAGTGCAAATTAAACTGCTGTAAAAACACATCGTGAATTTATGGCAAATAGGGGAGGAGCTGTAGTAATGCTGGGAACTGCAATGGTGACAGGAAGAGGAGAAGGCAAGAAACAGAAATGGAGAAAGAAAATGCAGAGAGGGAGAGGGAATGTGGAGTAGCAGAAATGCACAGGGTAATAAAAAGTAGGTCTTGCAGTGGCTAGAGGGCCAGAGGGAAGAGCAGTGGCAGGGGGAAGGCAGGAGGAGATACCGAGGAAGTTTGGAAGTTCTGCAGACAAGAAGGGGATGCAGTCAAATACCAATAGCTGGAGTCTTTAATTTGCCACTCGGTTGTTTAAGTTGTAGATCCTGGCCATAGAGAATTATTTTTATTTTGTGACCACTAGAATTACTACCTAAGGTTTATTTAAATAAATGTAAATTATTTTATGTAATGTCACTGAGCTTTCTGTTATCTAAGAAGTTCTTGTGGTTAAGAACAAATTGTCACAAAAGAAACCTGACTAAATGAAAATGAACAATTTAAACTACTATGTCAATAGGATTAATAAATAATGACCACAACTGAAAACAAGTACTTTATCACCTGCTATTGTACAGGAGCATCTGAGATACCAGTGCTCTCAGCAGGAAATCAGAGGTCACAAAAGTACTTTTGAAAAGTTATGAACTATTTACAGTGTCTGCTTCATTACATTCAGGTATGGGACCTGGCAGGAAAAATCTAGCTGGTCAGAAAACATTATCTAGCAAAAATTTGTGACATCCTTACCTCCCATTCCTCTCCTTCTTCAGGCTTTAGTCTCAATTCATATTCAAGGGTAAGCCATCCAGATCTGACATCAGCTAGTGGGGGTGGAGACCATGTCAGGACCAGATATGGTTTTCTCTTTATTGACTTTTTTAGTTCCAGAGTTATATTCACAGGAGGATCTGGCTGTACTGTTGAAATAAAAGAACTGACAATAAGAATCTAAGTGACTTTTTTCCTTACATCTAAGGAAGAAATATAAAATTATGTGAGTGAAGAGTTGCCATCTCCATTGTGTTGTGTCTGGTAATTTAGAACTGCTACTGGAATATAGAAATCAAAAGTTTTCAAATAAACTAAGTATGGATTTATGAATTTTAAAACCCCCCTGAATACTTAAAAGTAAACAAAACCCAGCATATTAAAGCTCTGTCTGTATATCAAAAATAAACCAAAATGGAACACAGGTTTCTTCTACAGTCAGGCTTGCATCTTCCTCTGTTCAAAGGTAGAACTTCTGCATATTGTGCATGTGTTTTACCACTGTCTGATCAAAGATCCCTCAGGTCACCACACTGAGGTAAAATATGAAGCCATTTCTCCAGCAGCCCTTTTCCAGCTGCCAGACTCCTGGCAGCCAGATCCTTGACAACAAAATGGTTATCAAGGATAATGTTCTGTCCCTTTAGATAAAACCCTAATTACTTTCTGCAGTCACTCTGTAGAAAAAGTCTGAGGAAGAGATTATCAGTACACTGCTATAAAAAGCACTAATGCAGCTTCTCTTGGGCCTGGAAACTACTTTAAGGTAATCAGATTTAAGTATTATTAGTTAAAAGATCAAATTGATTTCAGTTGCTTGTACAGTGGAAAAAAGATTTTAGCTGGATGATGTTTCTTAGGGTTTGACTACAAGAAATATGGAAAACCAATAAATGTTTATCTGAACATAATTTTAAAGCTTTTAGCATTTTTGGTTTCTTCTGAAAATAAGATGGTAAAGAGATGAATATTGATTTGTTATTACACTAAGAAATATCTCATTTGTGCAAGCTTTTAACTTTATAATACTATATAGGAGAGCTGGAATTAAAATTCTTGTGTCAAAACCCACAATTCTGTATTATTTGGTCCCACAGAAACTACTTTTTAACTCTTACCTATGTAAGTCACATCGACATAATGAGGATCAGAGACATTGCTTCCCATTTCATTAGTTGCCCTCACAGTAATATTGTATATGGTCCAGAAAGAAGTGTGTTTTTTATCAAAGTAGCATGAATTGGGGCCTGCAGTTTCGTAATCTGGACATTCATAAACTTTTTCCTCTCTGCAATGAAAGAATCGAAGTGATTAGGTTACAGAGAGTAAAACGTGATTTTAGTTAGTACTTCAACATTATTTAGGGCTGGATCTGATTTTTCACACCTGGCAATGTGAAGAAAATCAGAAAACTGCTTCCAGACTAAAGAGTCATTGAACAATCCCAGAGACTGTACTAAGCATTTTACCCACAAAGTAAATACCACAAAGCCTGAAGAATTTAGGCTGTTGCAGATCCAGCTGTGGGCAAGTACAGCACAGCTCTTACTTCTCTGAAAGCCACTGTCCACTGCACAGCCCAGAGCCCTTACACGTTCCAGAGACTGAGTAGAAGTGATTGCTGAAGTCTTCTAACCCATCTATTAAAAATTATGTATTCCCAATGCTCATTCTACAGTTACACAAATTCTGTTTCTTACACTAATATGCTTTCAGAATTTTTTTGGTCTTTCATCACTTGATCATCATCATCAAAAAAAAATCTACTTTGTACCTCTCCTTGGAAGCTTCCCAAAGTCAGAGGAGGGGTGGGAGAGAAAATTGAGAATGTAGTATTTGTTTCCATGCTCTTCCTAGATGCACAATAACAAAAAAGAAAGTGGATGTGGACCTCTTACTCTGCCATACCTGGGTGGACCAGTATGTGTCTTTTTAAACTGAGAGTGGGCTCTCAGCTGACAGTTTAGCATCTCTTTAGGTCATTGCAACTTTGAGCATACTAGGTGAACTGAAAAGGACAAAAAAAGGTTCAAAAGACCTAAAAAAATTTATTGACTCTTTCTTTAAATTGAATGTTTAGCACTTTATCTAAGTTTCAAGTAAAGATTACTATGGAAACCAGGAGACATTCATGGCCTATGAATACTAGTGCAAAACAAGCCTTATCAGAAGATAAAAATTTTAGTATCTGGTCATTTTGGAAAGTTTTATTTCTAAGACTGCATGGTTGAAGAGTTTTAGGACTGTGCAGTTGTATCGTTTACTAATGTGCTGTTGATGAGCAATGAAAATACAGAATTCACAGTAATCCACCTGCCATAATGAAGAGATCAAGATTTAATATTTCAGTCTTAGACATGTTGCTGCTTTAGTGTGATGTCAGAACATGCCACTGGACAAAGCCATGGACTATAGAAAATAGCATCTCCCAATATAAGGAACCAATATTGATTTTCCAGGTCCTTCCAACAAAACACTGGACAACACAGTGCTTATTACCCCTCTTTGCTGTAAAGCAAAGTGTGGTTGGTTGAGAGTCCTCCATCCAAAGCAGGTTTCCACCAACAAGTAAATGTTTCTTTTTCTGGAGAACGACACTTTATTATTCTAGGCTTTTCAGGAGGTAACCGTTCTGTAAGAGATAAAGAAATAAACTAATTAGTAAGTTCAATCCATTAGGTCCATCTTGAATTCATAAAACAATGTCAAGCAGAGAACAGGAAAATATGAAAAAAGAAAAACTTTTGCTTCATAGTAGCACAGGAAAGAAGGGACCATTCACTGCTTAGGCAACAACTTGTGAATATCACCTGGATTCAGAATTCTTTTTCACTGCAGCTGAATTGAAGAATGGTTTTAGTTTTCTGCCTGTGGCTTTCTTCCACACCAAAATCTCATAAGGAATGTTGAAATACAGTCACAGCAGGCTCTGTAAAATTATCTAAAATACAGTCTACTATCCAATCTATTTTCCATACTGTTCTGGTTTCAGCCGGGATAGAGAAAATTTCTTCTCAGTAGCTGGTAGAATGCTGTGGTTTGTATACAGTACGAGAATAATTTTCATAATACAGAGATATTTTGTCACTAAGTCATGTTTATCCTAAACCAAGGACTTTTTTGTGTCTTCTGCTCTGCCAGTGAAGAGGTACAAAACAGAAGAAACAGGCTGGAAGTGAGTATAGTCAGGACAGGTGACCACACCAAAGGGACACTCTACTCCATTGAACATCATCTCCAGAATATATTTGGAAGTTACCCAGAACCAGTGCCCATCAGGATTCAGAAATGGGGTCTGGCATTGATCAGCAGTGGGTGAGCAAATATACTGTCCATAATTTTTTGGTGGGTTTTTTCCCCGTTTTTTATCATCACCATCATTATCATCATTATCATAATCTACAATTATTATTATTATTATTACATTTTACTTTGTTTTAGTTATTGAACTGTTCTTATCAAACCTACAGATTTTACCTTTGATTCTTCCCCTCATTCCACTATGGTGACATATGAGTGAGCAGCTGAGTGATGGTTTGTTGCCAGCTGGGCTTAAAACACTACATACAAAAGCATTTTTTTTTCAAAAGGTGTGTTTCAAGATAATTCTGTTTGTTTGAAAGGTATGCTGTCCTTTTCTTTTGCTTTTAGGTTAAAAAAAAAAGAACAGAGTAAATGTTTGTCTATTTGTTTGCGTTCTTGCTACTAATTTTCTTCTGAAGTACTCAAAATATACAAAGAAGCAGCTCTCATATTTCACTGTAATGTTGTTATGCTCAGTACTCCGCCTACTTGCATGATTGCTCCTGAGCAAGTTTTTATAGTTTCAAGAACAGCACTTAAGAGTTGGGCGGAGAAAAAAATGCTTAAATTTTGAATAGGCTGATGCTCATCAAAACCCTGAAGTGATTGAAACTTTTGCAGTTATGTATTTGTGGCAAAAAATATGGTCCTATTACATCAATAATATATATTTTCTACTATGTACAGCAGAGACATTGATTTTCCAAATTTCTAATTGTCTAAGGTAGATTTGAAAATGGGATACTTAAAAAACACTTTTCTATTAACAGTACTTCAACAACCTCCACATCAAATAATGAATAATACAACTAGTAACTGAAGAAGTTTTGAGAAAACTGGGCTAAAGTGTCTGGCAACAAGATATGATGTCATACATATTTAGTGTGTCTACTCAAATCCAGTAAAACACAGATAGTGGCTTCCATGTGATAATATCTGTAAGTGTCATGCTCTGTTAGACACAGCAGTGCTTTCAGTCCAGGCTCTTATACTTTATAGATACTTATAGCTACGTTAAAAAATCAACATGATTTTTAAATAAAGGGACAGGGACAATACACTGTTTAGGCATGCCTGTATCAGAAGTGACTTCCTAGTAAATACCACCTTGTTTATCATAGCCATTTTCAGCAGGGGATCCTGACCACCGGATCAACAAGATAAACAAAGCAGTTACTCAGAAAGTTTGGTAAAGTGCACAGAGCACTACAAAGTATCCATGTGAGAGGCCAGGTTTTCAGAACTGGCATTTAGTCACCCTCACAGCTTTGAACCTGTTACAATTTAAAAGCAATTTATAGAGCAGCAATCGTCCGCTCACCTTTAGGGATCTGAATGCTTCTTTCTGAGCTCCACTCACTCCATTCTCCGAGGTCTAACATGCAACGCACCTGAACAATGTACTTCACCCCAGCTCGTAGGCTGGTCACCTCGTAGTGTGTCTGCATTCCCACAGACACTGTCTGGAAAAGAAAATGGACTGGGAAAATAATAAAGAATTGGACCACTTTAACAAATAAACCATAAAGAAATGTGTGTGAGTTACTGATTTCTGAAAGTCAGGGATTTCTGTTGGGTATTTTGAAGATATTAATTACAAAGAACCAAAAGTAGTGATTTAGCAGGAAAAAAAATCACTGCTCATTTTGATATTCAAGAACATATTGAACTGCAGACTGCCTAGTACTCCATCAGTGCAAGGACCAGTACAAGTAGTCCAGCCCACATATAACCCCTCACTGAAATTCTTCTTGGTGGCTCTAAGTGACCTTCTCAGACCCTTCTAGTTTCTCTAATTTCTAATTCTACTGCAAAATGCATAGCATTCTCCATCTTAAGGCATCAACAAGCTATGTAGCACTGAGGACACATGACTATAACTTTAAGAATTACATTTTGTCCTGAAAACTCAGCTGTAGCAGTACTGAAGCTGAATCTTAGAAATACAGCAACAGGTGGGGAATATCAATGGAAATGGTTAACTGTGAGTAGGCCACAACAGAATTTCTGAGGGGCATGTTGCCTCCAACTGATCAGGTTGAAGAGGATGATGATAACTGGGTTTTGTTGTATACATAACATTAGGATGATTATGTAAATATGTTGAATTTCATGGTCTCTACAGACCATGCCAGTACTTTTCTTTCTTTAATCAAATTTGGTTACATTAATTTTTCTGTTCTTACACAAACTAACATTTTTAAAGGACCAATTAAACTGAGACAAGAGAATTCACTGAATAGAGAATTTATAAAATAAATACATTTTTCCCTTACCTCCCACTCTTCCTTTTCTTCAGGCCTTAGTCGTAGCTCATAGTGATATACATGTGAATTAAAGCTGGCATCAGCTAATGGGGGTGGAGACCATTTTGCCCAAAGGTATGACATGTTAGCAGATGTGTTTGTTTCTAGAGAGAGGTTCACAGGAGCATCTGGCTGAACTGTATAAATGAATGAAAAGTGTGCAATTTAATTTTCTCTCAGAAAAGACACCTTCTTTATGTCATCATATTAATTTCAAATAATTCAGCACTGTAAAAGAATATTAAAGAAGCCTTTTATTTTTCTTTTCTCTTTAATGAGTTTAACTGGCTCCTGATTTCCAACAGTATCAGTAAACCTTAAATTTTACTCTGAATTTGTCAGGCTAAGGAAATACAAATCATAATTTCATAAGGCCACTCTTGCAAAATTAAAATGTCAGCTGTTTCACAGCTAGAAAAACTAGGTATATTATAATTAAAATGGTATATTATGTGTGTGCAGAAAATAGAATGGAGTCAGTTATATAAAATACTACAAAAAGCCTACATAATGCTCAGCCTTCCAAGACTGCAATGCCAGCAGTCAGAAAGATTTTTACATTTGAAATATTAGGTAGCTTAAATTAATTTGAAAATTTTATAATCTACATTGAGTCTAATTAAAATACTGCAGACAATTAGAAATGGAAGTAATTTTTTCAACTGAAGGTAAAATTTTTACATATTCATACATGAAATTCCTATAATCAAGTATGTAGTTACTTAATTTATAATTAAAACACAGTTTTCACATACATTTAACACGCATATTTTAGATTATTTGTAAATAAACACTTCTCAATAGCAAGTTTCACATCATTACGAAAGAAATTTTTCACCACTCGCTGTTCTGGGCTTAAAAATTGCACACATCTCCTATTAGTTTGTTTTCTATTTCATTCTTTGATTTTACCTATGGAAGTTACATCCACATGTTGAGGATCTGAGCTGTTACTTCCAATCTCATTTGTTGCCATTACAGTGATAATATATGTTGTCCAGGGATTAGTGTGGTTTTTATTGAAGTAGCAGGAATTTGGACCTGATGTTAGGTAGTCTGGACATTCATAGATTTTTTCTTCACTGAAACAAAATGATTTAAAAATTTAGGAAATGAAGCAAAGCAGATAATATTCTAGTAACGGACTAGGTTCAGCAGAGAAATTGGAAATGTTTGTGTACATATATATTTAAAAAATTATAAAATCACATATATAATTTATATAGATATAAATAAATAAATAAATAAATTTAAATTTATTTATTTATAAATATAAAAATAGAGATATAATTTATAATTTTATATTATATATGTCTATAATCCCATCTCTTGGAAACATTTTGGTACACATCAAATGCCACTATCATAAATATTCCATTGACATTTTTACTGCAGTTGTTTTGATGAATGCTTTCACCCCCTTTTTTATACATGGGAATAAATCAACAAAAGAATAGAAACAGAAATTTCCACACACAAAGAAATTTTAACAATATTTATAAGCAAGTAAGAGGGAAATTAAAAATATTTACTTCAATTAGATAAGTTGCTAAATATCTTCGCATATTACCCCTAGAAATTAAACTTATGATCCCTATGGCAGAGAACTTTTTTATTGATCAGTTTGTTTTCAGCAAGATCAGAGAATAATTTCGGTTGGAAAAGATCTCTGTCAAGTCAAGCTTTGACCACCTTGTCAACCAGATCATAGCACCAAATGCCATGTCCAGTGACTCCACCACCTCCCTGGGCAGCACATTCCAGTGCTTTCAGTGAAGAATTTCTTCCTGAGGTCCAACCTGAACCTCCTCTTGCACAGTTTGAGGCCATTTCCTCGAGTTGTCTGGGAGAATAGTCTGATCCCCATCTGGCCACAACCTCCTTTCAGGTGGTTGTAGAGGGTGATAAGGTGCCTCCTGAGCCTCCTCTTTTGCAGGATAAACACCCTCAACTCCCTCAGCCACTCCTCACTGGACATGTGCTCCAGTTCTATTGCCGTTCTCCAGTCATGCTCCAGCACCTCAGTGTCTTTCTTGTAGTCAGGGGCCCAGAACTGAACACAGGATTTGGGTATGGCCTCACTAGTCTGAGTACAGGTGGACAATCCCTGCCCTGGTCCTGCTGGCTGTGCTATTGCTGATACAGGCTGGGTGCCATTGGCTTTCTGGCCACCTGGGTCCACACTTGCTCATGTTCATCCTCAGGTCCTTCTCTGCTGAGCCACATTCCAGCCACTCTGCCCCAGCCTGGAGCTGCATGAGGTTGTTGTGACCAAGGACAGGACCTGGCACTTGGCCTGATTGCACCTCACACCATTGGCCTCAGCTCATCAATGCATCGATGCAGATCCCTCTGCAGAGCCTTCCTGGCCTCCAGCAGATCAACACTCCTGCCCAGCTTGCTGTCATCTGCAAAGTGACTGAGGGTCCTTCTCAATCCTCTCATCCAGATCATCAATAAAGATATTAAACATGACTGACCCCAACACTGGTCTCTTAAGGACACCACAGTGACTGGGTGACGCTGGACATGGCTCCGTTCACCACCATTCCCTAGGCCTAGCCATCAGCCAGTTCTTAACAGAGCAAAGAGTGCTCCTGTGCAAGCTATGCAAGCTGTGCAAGAGCTGCCAGGTTTTCCAAGAGAATGCTGTGTGAGACATTATCAAAGGCTTTGCTGAAGTTCAGGCAGACTACTTCCACAGCCTCTCCTGGCTGGATCACCTGTTCATAAAAGGAGACCAAGCAGGACCTGCCTTTCCTAAATCCATGGTAGCTGGGCCTGACCCATTGGTTATCCTGTATGTGCTGTGTGGTTGCACTCAAGGCAATGTGTTTCGTGACCTCCCTGATGTCAAGTTATTTGCTTTTTAAAATGACCATCCTATCATCACAATTACCTCAAAAAAAAAAATAAATTACTCCACAGTCAATTATTTATTGCCTTTATATGAGTATTTTGCTTCTTTAGGAGAGGGATTTTGTGCTCAGAGCTGGCCTGGGTGATGTACTCACAGCCTACCCCAGGTGTGAAGAACTACACAAACCCAAAGCATCAGGTGATGTGGTGCAAGAATAAACTTTAATTCCACTATTATGCTCTATATATCATCAATAATAAGGTTTCTTATTATTTATTTCTATTATTCCAGGCAGTTTTGTCACAGTTCATGAAGAAAAGATGGGAGAAAGGGGGCTGTACCTAAGAGATAGTAAGTCTAGAAAGGCAATTGTGGCCCAGGTTTAAAGTGCTTGGCAGAGCCTGGGTTCAGAACATTTAAAGAAATGGATAAGCACTCCTATCCTAAGCAGAACAGCTCTAAGCAGTGACAGGTATGAATTAAAATGTTTATTAAACTTTTTGATCAAGACTGAAACATCTGGCCTTTCATAAAATAAAAGTTCTCAAATAATTGTTGTGTGTGTGGTAACTTCATTAAAGACTGCATCTTTTTCTGCTCAATGATTTGAAATAATTAATTGTAGCAGGGATATCTGAGGCTTTATCTTGCTTTTTCTGAATCTCACTGGATTTATTTAAAAAAATGCAGTCTTTGAGTCTCCCTGCTTACTTGTCCGTGTTCAGAGACTGATTGTTTCCAGGAAGAAAATACAGTTAAACAAAGATGGACAGGTTAAGTAAAGTTGCCAAACATATACACACTCTATTCCTGAACAGGATGAGGGCGTCGAGAATTTACCAAAATATTAAATTTTGAGATGCGAGACGATGTCTGATTTCACTGCATTTTGGGAACCATTGACCACAAAACCAATAGCAGAAAAAATGCCTGTTGTCCAGATGGAGGTTTTGGGGTGCATGGTAATGGACAAGCTCCTTGTCAGGGCCCCAAGGGCCCCACCAGCCCTCCCTGCCCCTGCCCAGCTCCTCCATGCAGTACCTGGGTCCCAGGTCCCCAGGTCAGCTGGTCTCCAGCTCCACACAGCCCTGCCTTTCCCAGCCACAGCCCCTGAGCCAGATCCAACCCATGAGCTGATGTCCTGCCCAGCCTGGCCTCAGTCTGTCCCTGTCCCCAAGGAGGTGACCGATGCCCAGGGCTGGGCTGCCCCTTCCTGTCCTGCTCCCATGGCTGGGGTGATGGGAGACCTGCTGCCCTGTGGTGCCTCATGCTCCAGTGCTCAGAGCAGACCCTGATCAGCTGAAAGCCACATGCTTCCCAAAAAGATGGCCAAACATGCCTTTGTTCCCAGCACATCTTCTGACCAGTGGGATCTTGGTAGATGAGTTTCAGGAGGGACAGGCTGAAGATTTGGGGCTGTTACTGGTCATGTTTTCTTCCAACAAGGGAAGTCATGGATCTTATGCAGTCCTGGTTGTCTATCTGAGGTTAAAATGGATTCATAAAAACAACTTTGCAAATCAATGTTGCCATTCTCTCAGTCTGTCATAGCCATCACTTGATCACTAACAGAGTACATATGCACCATTTGTTACCTGTCCTTGCTGTAGAACAGGGTGTAATTGTTAGGAAGTCCTCCATCTGAGCCAGGCTTCCACCAACATGAAAAGGTTTCCTTTTCTAGAGAACGACATCTTACTATCTGAGGTTTTCCAGGGTATGATTGACCTAGGGAAGTGCAAAAATCCAACCAGTTAAATTAGAAGTGGGCAATGCTTTTGGATGCTATTGTCAAATGCTAAGTCAACCAAGCAATCTTTTTTTGAAGACAATAAAATTACATGAAACTGTGGACTGAATTGGGCAAACAACTCTGCTCAAAAAGGATCAACATTCTCAGAAAAGTAAACACATTTTACCTCAAACTTCTAAAATAGCTAGTAGAATGATTTTGCTTTTTAACATGAACATTTATTTTTTACATAAACTAGAAATGGTATATTTATCTCCAAATTAAACTATGAAGATTGGAAATAAATATATGACCTTTTGGGTTTGTCCCCATACATATTAAAATGTTTTATCTTCAGATCATTTTAAGATTAAATTTCACCTTCAGTTTGCAACAGAACTAAAATTCCATTCTTTGTGCATATTTGGGGTAAATTTTAGGTCAGAAAATTATAAAAAGAAGGAAATCAATGGGTTAGATACAATTTTTGGGGTACTGGCAACGTGAATGTATTCATTAATCATTCAGATCATCCCTGTTAATCCAAATACATTCAAGAATATTTCATGTTAAGACTACTTCTCATTAACTTATACCAAGAATACAGACCATACATTTACATTCATTTTAAAACAACAAGCGTGTGACCTTTTTACCTAAGCTTATCTTTATTTCATTAAAGTTCCACATAATTATCTCAGAGAGTTTAACTATTCATATGCTAACTCCCAAGAAGGTGACAGGCATAAAGTAAATATAGGGGTGGAGTAAGTACCTCTCAGTATTGCGACCAAACGATCCTTACAATAATAATACAAAAAGAAAAAATAACTCCAGCCATTTTCAAAACTGCCATGCCAAACTTCGGAAGAAAGTAATTTAAATAGGCACATGCTCCAGTGGTGGCCAGGATTGATTGGGTAAAGCCTCAGACTTTCTAAAGAAAGTGTCTTAAGGAAAATACAAGTGTTTCAGGAAGCATTGTACTTACCAGTTAGACCTACTGTAGTCAGAGCAAGCTGCAAAATAATCTGAACTGATGAAACGAATCGCTGTTTCATGATGCCTGTCTTTCTTCAGGAGGAAGTATCAGATGAAGGGCTCACTGAAAAACACGCCATCATGGAACAGTCAGTAACAATGCTCAGCGTGTAATACGTATCGTTTGATTTGATCAAAGTCCTTTTTGAATTGCACCTAATTGATTCTTGTTCTCTCTCAAAAAGGTGAGGCAACACCAACAGTTCCACTTTGGAAGCTGAAAACCTGAATCTCAGAGAAGCAGGTAGGTCTTCCCAGAGGTCTTTGAATGGTTAGCAGTGCTAGGATTTCAATTTTTTAGCATTAACAAATCTTGCATATTTCTTTGGCATCTTGGGATACTGGGTTCTTATCTTATAGTTTTAACTTCTAGATTAATCAATTAAGCTAAGAAAGCAGCCTGTAGCAACAAAAATATACTTTTATCCCTACTGATGCAAAGAAGAGGTCAACATATTTGAACTCTGAAAGTCCTGAAAACAGAAGGCAAATAGAAAAGGTCCAACAGTTATTTAGAAGTTTCTGGTTTTTGATCCAATCTCAAAACTTCTCAATATTTGGGACGGTCAATATTGAATTCAGGATCACTTGAGCTGAAGAATGATATTCTTTCAATGCATTCAACCAATTGTTTTTACTGTATTTGATTTTGTAGTAAATTTCAGCTGAAATACAGATGTCCAAGTGGTCACCAGCTGGGACTAAGACCCAGTCCCTGCAGTAGGCTGACACCACTAGATGTCCTCAGAATTCAGGTTACAACTCCGGGTGCTCTGAAGTCCCTCTTGCGGCTAAGTCTCCTTAGCCCGAAGAAACGTCATACGACTTAAAGCAAACCTCCTGCTTCTCCCACCAGTATGCTCCCTGCTTGGAGATGACTGCAGTCAGCTATTGCATTCTCGGTAGCCAACTTCACTCTTCAAAACTAAAGAAGAACAATTTACTATCTACATAGGAAGCTCCTTATCTCAGCTTTCCACTCCTACTCCTAGCACACTCACAGGTAGTTGTATGCTTGCAACCCATTCTATGTAGCACAGCATGGGAACAAGCTGTGTTCTTGGTGAGGAAAAATCCTTTGTGGTTTATCAGATGACTCAATTTTCAGTATGCAATTAATTTTCTACATCGAGAAACTATAATGCATCATCATACCAATGTTTTTCAAGCACAAAACCAAGTGAAGTATCAGTTAATGCAGCTAAATCTAAAACATGTTTACTGTGGACAATGTGGAAGAGAACAACAGTTGGCTACATTCCCATATGCCACTTCTGAATACCCAGGCATGTTTCAGCCATGTAACTGAGCTACAGGCTGGAAAATTGCATCTGGGTTAGTTTTAAACTCAGAGCATTTTGTGCATGTACAGACTGAGGACAGAACCACTTAAATATAAATTCCAGTGTGGTGTAAACACATGCACTCTTTGTTACTGTAAACAAATGACAGGCACAAACGTTAGTGTTTGACTTCAGAAATTAGCCAAAAACTTGGGGCTTTATAATGATGAACACTCAAAATGTGCTCATAAAAGGCACATTTTTCTCAGGTGAAGGTGAAATAATGAAACTACAAACAGTAACTATTTCATATACATATGATAGTATTTACAATATTTTATTACTTCTAAACATAGTTGAAACATTTGCAAAACACTGTCCTTTCAAGCTAAGACTCATACAGATAAAGAACCAGAACCATGATTATTTTTTGGTTTTTACTTTTATGTATGTATCTTTCTGTGAAGAATTGACAGAAAGAGAAACTGATTACACTGGCTGAAAGAAAGAAATTTTTTAATACAACAAAAGAGAAGCACAGTCAAGAAGGATCTTTATTAGAGCACTCTTCAAGGAAAATGGGATGATTTTGTAAATTGAAGACCTAAAGAACCAAATTCATAGAATGAGGAAGAAATTAATGCATTTTAAAGAAAGTATTATTCCTCTGGAGCTTTTGAAAATGAGATGATTGTGAACCACTTCTGTAATGTGGCTGTGCAAAAGAACAAGAGGGATATAGGGAAGGAATATGGACTTATCAGTGCCACAGACTAAACTCTGTCTACAGTTCTGGTAACCTGCACTTGGGAAAAAAGAACCAGAAAATCTAAAAAATATTTTAGAACACAGCTATGAACATGACAAAGAGACTGTCTCATGATGATTTAAAGAACTGGCTTTGTATTCCATGCAAGTGTGGTTGTTATCTGCAAACATAGAAGGGGATAAGCATCAAAAGAGGGAAAATAAGAGTATGTGAAATAAGAATGTTTCCACGGTTGCTTGCTACTTGGTATTTGTGACTCAGATAGGGCTTAAAAGGCTTCTGGAGAGAGGTCTTGTTTTTTTGAAAATATTTGCTTAATAAAAAGGTAATACTTCATCATAACTGTATCTAAAGTGCATCTTCCCTATCTATGACATGAAAATGTTTTTAGAAATGGGTAATTAGCATTATTGAAGATGCTATGAGGTAATGGGTGGGTAAATGTTTCTCTTTTAGGACTGAATTCATTCTTTTATAAGGGATGCAGTGGACATTGACTTGCCACAATGTCATCCAAAACCAAGGGTTGAGTAACTGATAATTAAAATATCATATGCCTCCTTTTGAAAATCTTGATTTCATTCCAACCAAGTTACTGCATTCTGACATTCTATCTGAATTTCTCCCTTTTAACACAGCTGTTAGATAGTATTCAACAGCTGCACGTCACATGCCAGAATACAGTGCTCCTTGATGGAAATGGAAACTATTTTACTGGTGTTTTAGAATGCATAGAAGAGTTAGATATTTCTGTAAAATAATTCTGCCCTGTAATTAATAATATAATGAAATTACAGGCTTGAAAACTATGCTGACAATGCTACTAGATGAAGATGAAAGCTAAACACCAATACTTAAATCAGGTACTGTGAAGCTGAGTTGAGAGAAACATGTCCTTGTCCTAACTAACTTCTAGTTCTTGCATTCTTTTCTTTCTTTCTTTCTTGGCTCTGCTGATGGATAAATTTCTTGAGACTGACAGGGAAGTCTTTACTAAGTTCTGCACAGATGGAAAAGTTTTCTATCTGCAATGTTTTCAGGCTTGCAGGAACAGGAACAACTGTGTATCAGCCACTGGCAATGACATAATGTCCAACACAAGTTCTGCTTCTGTGGCTAAAGAAATCAAAAACCAAAAGTACTTTACCAATCTCTACTTTAAAAGTTTGACATTTCCATTAGTCATGATGATAAACAATGTTCATCTTTCAAGCCTGGGGGAAGGCAGTTTAAGGAGCTCCCAAAAAAACGTAGTTCATTACCATTTGAAAGGCTGAACCACAGCTGTATGAAACAAAACACAATAAAGGAACTCAATAAAGCAAGATTACGAAGGTCTGTTAGACCATCCACAACATTCAGCTATAGAGTGGACATGACAGGAGTCTGCACTCCCACCCAGAGATCAAAATGCCAACAGGGATGCATGTTCCTGTCCATGGCCTGAGCGTCATGGCCAGATGTGTTTCTGACTGACAGTGATGGTTGTGATTTTACTGCAAATTAAAAGCTGTAGACGTGCAATGTGACCAGAGCTCTGCTTTCCCTCTCTGAATGAGCCCTAATTGGATGTCTCTGAATCCCTCAGGCACTCAGTACTGCCTTCATGTTGATGTACAGGCTCCAGAGAAGATAAAGAACTCAGGCATGCCTATGATCTGAATTTCTTGTGACTGATTCCAGCTGGCAACTTTAAGCACATAGGTTCTGTGGCGTACTTTGTGAGGAAGCCTTTGTAAGACTGCTGGCTATGAACGTAGATATTCAGTTAATTTACTGGGTCTAAGGACTTCGTATTTCTGTGTTGCATAAAATGGGAGCAGTGGCAAAGACTTTTAGATTTCTCCTGAAAAGCCCCATATATGGACTTATATTTTTCTGAAATTTCTCTCTTAAACAACTCATCTCCTAACAACCCTTGGCAGTCCTTCCTTTGATTAGCAGTCAAGATATGATGATGAATGAAACAAATTTCCTCACTCATGGAGCTATGTTCCTCAGTCTGAAAGACTTGAGTCAATTTTGAAAAAGGAAAATCACATACCCCCAGATTCTTAAAAACAGTTTAGACCCTTACATTTCCATCATAGTATTTATGCTCTTAATTCCTATTGATTTGACAGAACTGAGCCTGAAATTTTCTTAAGAACTTTCACTGCCTAAACTGGGGGAAAAAAACCCCAAAACAACAAAAACCCAAGAGAAGAAGAAATCACCATTATCCCTACTTTACAGATGGGGAACCAAGGTAAAGAGTACCCTACAGACTCATAGTAGAAGTGTAACAAAAGCTAAAACCTGATCATTTTCTACTAATTTTCTTTTCTAAATACCACCTCTACTGCCTTTGTTTTCCCACTAAAACAAAGCTAATGCTTTAGCTAAGTAGTAATCTTTCTCTACCACTCACATCTCCTGAATATTCCATTTTCTTCCCTCGTGGTTTGTAGGTCTAGCTATAATTTTGGGATTTATTTTTACAGCAGTCTCTTACAGAAAGGAAAATCCTAAGTTCTAGAGAGTAAAATTTTAGAGACTGAAAGCTAGAATTTACCTTTGAACTTGAAATATTTTGTACATGGATCTCTAACAAGCCCAACTACACAATCACTGTCTTCTTATAGTAATTTTAAGTATTTTTGATGTATGGCATAGTCATAAGTATAAAATCAAATTTTCTACCTAGGGGATTCATGTATGTGAGGAAGCTTTTTATTCCTTTCTTTCATGAATGTCAGATTACTTGATGAGTTGAAAAACAAAAATTCCAAGAATAATATATTACTGAAGCTTTATTCCTAAATCATAAAGAGAAAAAAGCCACTCTTTGTATTAGTTGTTGTAGATACTGTCACTCTAAGTGAATACACATAAAAATTAACAGTGATAGAGACAGTGGTAAAATACTGTACATGCATTCCTTTATCTATTTCAAACAAAATTCTGTAGCAATGAGCTTTGGATGCAGTTTAAATTTGCTCACAGACTGTGCTAGGCTACTTGATTAAAGGCTAATCAACATCTGCACAGGCCAGGACACGATCAGATAAACACTGAGAGGGCTGGGGGAGGAAGTCGAGCAGTCTCATCAGTGAAAATTGGGTGCAGGGAATGAACTACGTCTGACTCCCAAAGCACAGTCAGACCATTGTCTTCATGTTTAGCCCACCAAAAAATATGATTCCCACTGACTCATTGACTGAAGGAGGCAGAACACTAATTAAGGCATGCAGTGGAAGAAAGGTTTTGGGGAGAAATGGAAAGGTTCGAAGTGGACTGGGGAGAAACAAGAATGGGAAATAAGGCGAATAAACAATTCAGTTCAGTGTAAACTGGTGGCCTGTCAGACTGAAATGTGTGCCTGATCACTGTAGTCTACCCTATAATCTCATTAAACCCTATTTTTATCTCCTGTCTGGGTGGACTGTTCTGAGTTGTACCTTTGGATGCTAGTGAACTCTCAACTGGATTAGCCAGTGAAGAAAGAGGATTGCAAATCTCCAGGTTCAAATGCAGATCCCACACATCTGGGGAGAACAAGAGGATCTGGGACTTGCTACTAGGTCAGCTGAACATCTACAAGAAGCTAGTGGAGTGATCCCTTTCTTTATGTGCAAATGCACACATATGTATTTGTAGATCTGTATGTTAGGACATTGTTGATGTGTGTGGCTCATGTTTGGGATTTGTGTCCATGTACCCACCCACTGGGAGAAGCTTCTCAGCTTTGCTATAGGCAGAAACTGGGGGTAGGGACCCACATCTGTGGGGCTGCCTGACTGAGCTGACTCTAGCACACTGACATGCAATATTTTAACAAAAAAACCCTACTTTATTTAACTACCTGCTCTCTGCCATCTGCTCCAAATACACTATTCTGTGAAGAAAGAATTTAGATGGGCAACTTATCTGCCAGAGGAATAAAAACTACTTACACATTAGGTAACTAACTTTGAAAACACTAACTTCATAATTGTTTTTCTGACAAAATCTGTCTGTAAACAATTTGAAACAAAATACAGTATTTTCTAACTGACAAAAAGAATGGTCCCAGAGACCAGGTGGGATCACACATTACTCAGTTACCAGGGAATTCTTTTGTTTGCCTCCATTTCAGTAAAGATTATGAGAGCAATAAAAATACCATGAAGTTATTTGGCAGCTAGACATTATGCCATTACAGAGGAACACATTTAAGTGATGGCAATAAACAGAGTTTTTTATATGTGCATATTTAAAAGGGCATCAGTAATGTGCAGCTGAATCTGGCAGAAATAATGTTTGCAGTTACTCAATCACAGCATAAGGTGAAATGTAGTTTAAAGATAGAGCTCAATAAATTATTCCTGCTTAAAAAAGGACAGAAATCTGTTTGACATTGTGCATGCTGGGAACACAGTGACTCAAGATTGGCTGAATAGAATCTTCTACTACTTGGTACGACATAAATTCTATTCTACTAGCAAATTTTATTTTGTTTTCATTACTTTCTTTGTCAGGAAGCAATATTATGAACTAGTGGTGTGTGTCCCTATATCATGTAACTGACATAAAATGTGTTTTTTACCAAAAAACCAAAGTTGCAACTGTTCCATAAGCACTGGCTTCATCATATCACCAACTGGAAAGGATCACGATAGCATAACCTTCATCTTCTGCTGTAACCAGACCAATTACTCTCATCCAAATACAATCACTACATCAAACAATCATTATTCAAATCACATTTATTGTGATAGTCCTGAGAAAAAAGACAGAATCCTACTGTCTTAGGTACTGTACAAAGGAGAGTTCCTGCTCTTAAGAACTGAAAATATAAGTAGCCAATTAATAATACATCATGGAAAAAAGGGATCTAAAAAGTGTGTAAAACTTGCATATTTTTGGGTTGAGATTACAGACTATTTTATTGGTAATATATTTTCAAAATATCCCATAAACTGGAAACTACCTATGAAGGATCAGTTTTAGAAAATTCATTTTGGATTGTCACAAATTCTTTTCAACCAAAGACAATAAATGAAAATTTTCAAAATTCCAAAAGGAACAAGTACCACCAAATAACATAAAGCCTTTGTTTTGCAGTTTTTCAGTAGAATATTTTCTCAAATCTAATCAAATATTTATAGGTTTTTCAATTTTCCAACAAAATCACGTAATGATGAAAATCTTCTGATAATTTTTAATCATACACAGAATTTCAATGAGTAATGCAATGACATGAAAATCTTGCTATTTTGACATTTTTGGGGGAAGATGCTGGTGTAGAGGTGAGGAGGTTTATTGCAGAGAGACAAAAATTGTGAAAACTTTAGAGAAAGCAAAGGAACAGGACTTTGAATGTAGTAAAGAGAACACAGTAATGGACATAAGTGTGAGAGGTTATGGGAATAAGACAATGAAGAATGACACAGAAGCAGGAAAGAAGAAATACTCTGTTTAGACCAGGCAGTAGAAGGTCAGATGTAGTTGTAATTTTGAATATATTGCACGACCCCATATGAGTTGCAAAGCTCCATCCACTGGATGCTGACCCCCAATAACTTTTTCTTGGTGTAGTCAGGCTGTGGAGTTGGATGGAGAAGAAGCATCTCCTGCATCCTACTACCTGCAAGCATCAGTGGGGCAATGCTGAAAAGAGCTGTGACCATAGCTCTAGAGCAGTTTCTTTATTCCCTTGTAGTGGGAAAGCCCATTTTGGCTGCGTCTGGGTCTGGAGTCTTTCTTCAAAGCTTTATGACTGTGGTAAGACTCTAAAAGAAAGAACCTGCCTGTGAGGGAGTGAATTTTCTTCTTCAATCACAAATAGAGTTAGCAATTAACAGTATTAACAGTGCGAGCAGAGAATAACAATTGTTTTCTGTTTCAGTATTCTCTTTTCCAGGACGTCCTCAGTATGAGGTTGTAAAAGTAACTGTTTCTTTGTGTTTTTCTGAGACTTTATTCTATACTTACACTTGAATTGTTTAAGTGACTGTAGAGTTATTCTGTGAAAGAACGCAATTACCAAAAAATTACTACGCCAATCAAACTGATAAAAACACTCAATGTCCTATAATTTGTGAGCATGAACATTACTCAAACTACTCCCTAAGCTTCTTGTTGGTTAAAAGAGCCTTGTGGTTGCATGCTACAGGACACCATTGATGCCATGTACAGACAAGTGGCATTGGTTAGCTAAAAGAATGAAAAAATGTTTTCCTGGTAAATCTAAAACCAATTATTTGAGAGAAATTGCTGATGATAATGGGAACACAACAGTAGTAAATCTTCAGTGTGCTCAACTAAAATAATTATCTTTTGGCCATCTTAAAGCATTATACCCCCTATAATATTGAAATATGTGGATATGCAGAGAGGTACCTTTATCATGCCTAGATCTTCTCTTGGTGGCATTATACTCGGGTACCTAACTCCTGAGTAGACTCGTGTGTAACACATTTTATAAACAGATTATTCTCTACAGCAGTTTATATAGGTGGCATTTATCTCTAATGTCAGTAGAAAACACACAATGTCTTCATGAGGCGAGTCTTTATACAGAAGGTCAAATGTTATTGCCAAAAGCTACTGTGAGCTCCTCTACATGCTAAACCACTAATAGAATCAATACTGCTCTATCACGACCCTGTTAAGTTCTTCATAGATTGTCTTCATCCAGGAAAAAAAGAAAATTAGCAGTGGAAGAATACTGACATTCCTAAAAGCTGCAATATGGATTCTGAGGGAATTGGATTCACCCTTTGATCAGGAGTACAAATTTCCCTTATGATTTCTTTATGATGAATATATAAACTGAGTGAAGCATAGCACTAACCTGCTCTACTCTCCGTATTCAACTCAGGTTGCTAAGCTTTGGAGATTCTCAGCTATGGTAAATTGTGGTTTAGATTCTTTCTTAGCTCTGAAGTAGGAAATGACTCTGAGGTTGCAGACTCTGAGATTTTCATGTACTTATTTACAGAATAAAGACTAACACTGCAATCTCTGGAGGTTAAAGGTAAATCCATTAATGAATTCATTCATTAACCCATTCATTCATTAAGTCATTTGTTCAGCTTCTTAGAAAGTGCAATGACAGCACTGTCTCCTATTGATGAATGGTAATATTTGCATCTCTAACCATAAATTAATATGTGTCAAGAATCTATTTGAAGAAATAAATTTTGCAAAGAAAGAGGAAGCTTCATGGTGCAGCAAATGCAAAAAATAGCTTAACAAATAGATCAACTAAGTATGGGATACTAGGTTTCAGACTGTGGATAGCGTTTAGTTTTAGACAAAAAAATGCTTCTCTCTTACCTCTCCTGTATCAAAAAATGTGCCCAACTAGATTAACATGAATGTAGCAGTTTGCCTGCTCCTCTTTGGAGTTTGCACACTTGGTTAAATAATGAAGAAATAGCCACTTAACCATTTGGAGAAGAAAAAATTTCAAGGATTAAAAAATATATTAAAAAATATATTCTACACTAAACCAAAATCTATTGTAACACTTTTCTCCAGTGCGCTCCTGCAATTTGATGAAAAAATAATAAAATAAAGAAATTTTGGCTACAGTATGTATCAATGCATCAGGCTACACTTGTTTTATCAGCAAATATTCTTGATTCAATGCATATTGTATAGCTTACAATGGTGGTGAAATTTCTCATTTGCACAAATCTCAGATTGTGCAAATCTCTATGGTGTGTACAGTAATTACCAAGTTTTATAGGCCTTATTAGACAGTGTAACGACTTAACCTTGGAACACTGGAGTCAATGCTGGCATCCTCTGTCTTTGAAATGGCATGTTTCTTCAAGATTATAAATCCACATTCAATTTGGGGGAAAAGGGGAAGGTGGGAAGTGGGTATTGGAGTGATCCTTTAAGAGCTAATTGCAAGCAAAACTATCTGATTTTTACCTAAAAGAAACTGAAACCAAAATTAAAAAGTTTCAAAAACTGCAGGTAGACAAAGATTAACTTTTTAAATGCCCAAGCATCTGAAATGTCAAGTCTGTATCTTTTAATCCTAGGAAGGCTATCTCACAAAATCATAATGCCCCACATCCAAATCTGAAGTTTGACATAGCAACAAATTTGACATAGCAATGACATTTATTTTAGAAGTATTTAATATCTACAAGGAATCAAAGAAAAGGCATAAGCATCAGAAATATTCATGTTTGCCCTCTTTACTGTGTACTTAACTGTACATTGCAGCAAACTAGAAATTTTACTAAGAATTGATATAATTTTAAGCATGGTAATTTAGATCACTAGAAATCAACTATCAGCCTCTATAATTACCATCAACCCATTTTGTTTCATATCCCAACACAATCAAATTTAATTTTTAGGATTTTGTAGGCACCCATTTATCCAAACATATTTCAAATGATAAAAACATTCATTTTGTGTGTAATCCACTATTATTTCTTCCACAACCCCTGGAATAAAAACCTTATGCTGACATTTATGAAATGGCAGGAGGAAAAATGCTGTAACTGTGGGTATTACTTTGGGTAATAACAGCAAGGCTTTTAAATCCTTGCTTGCATAAAGGCTGACCTTTTCCACTGATATAAAAGTAATTTCTATTGAAACTTGGATCCACCCTTTAGTCATTATTTTTACCTGCATCTTTTCAAGTTATTTTTTTCAGTGAGGCCTTTATGTTCATATGTCTGAATCTGTTTGGCTTCATGTCCTAGGTCACAGCATATTTTATATAATTTAAAGGGAAAAATCACTGAAGACTAACACAGTCATGTTTTAAAATCTGCTTTTAATTTAATTTTTGATTTGCCCCATTGACAGTATGCTGAATATATGATCTGACACTGTTAAAATCCTGGCACCAGATATTTCAAGTCAAATTCAGATTTTTCTTCTGTTTATTATTATTTTTTAATACATACATATATCTAGGCATGGTAGAAACCTTGAGCCAAAACTGTTCAGGTTTCTATCTTCTTTAAAGTCTGCTTTCACTGGAAATCTGGGCTTCCTGCAGATGGTTACACCTCTGACAAGCTGTCAATAAACCAACCTCGGGTCACAAACACCAGCACACAGAACAAATCAGATGTGAAGCAGCTTAGAGAAGAACTCTGAGATCATTGAGTCCAACCTGTGACGGATCTCCACCTTGTCGACCAGACCATCACACTGAGTGCCACATCCAGTCAATTCTTGAGCAACTTCAGCACCTCCCTAAACAGCCTGTTCCAAAGCTGGACAACTCTTTCCATGGAGAAATTCTTCCTGATGTTCATCCTGGACCTCTGCTGGCATAACTTGAGACAATTCCACCCTGTCCTGTCACTTGTTCCCTGGGAGAAGAGCCTGACCCCCACCTGGCTACACCTTCCTTTCAGGGAGTTGCAGAGATTGGTAAAACCCCCCTTGAGCCTCTTTTTCTCCAGGACAAACACACCTCGACACTCCTCATAGGATTTACTCTATAGACCCTTCACTGACTCGGTTGCTCTTCTCTGGACTTGAGTTCACAGAAAATACTAAGGCTCCAAGAACCAGCCACAAAAGTGCATAGAAGACCAAGTGAGTAATGGAATTCCATTGGGTTGTAAATACCATTTTTCTGCTTTTTAAACTCAGCTCTCTTAAAGCTGATTTTTACTTCACTTTCTGAGTCCCATCTACATTTAAATATTTGCATAGCTATGTTCTATATGGTATGTTGATTGGTACAAAAATTATTAACTGTTCAACAATAAAGATCAGACAAATGCTTTACAGACAAATGCTGCTGAGTAACAAAGACAATAAGAATAGTTTCAATTCAACAGCCACCTCTGTGGTGTTCTTAAACTGTTTCAGAAACCTATAGCCTACTCAATTGTCTATTCTGGACCACAGTGTGAACTCCTCTGGATGCACAGACACCCAAAATCACACAGATTGGGAGGCATACAGGCATACAGACCTGAACACTCAGGATTAGCCCCATGTATGGATATGTTGCTGCCCCTTGAGGAAGCTGTAAGTGCAGTTAGAATGATATGTCACCCTATCCAGATAAGAGATAGACCCCAGCTTTGGAAGGTTAAATAAACATGGCAACATTTAGCCACTGCTCACAGCCCACTTAGTCCTTGATATGAAAAAGAAATCAAGGGGACAGTGCTTTAAACAGGAATTTCTGTAACATTTCTCCTCCAGAGGTTAAAAAGAACACCCTGCATTTGAAAATCTGCTCCACTATTTCACTTTCCCATTCTTACTGATCAGCTCTTTAATCACATAAATAAAATTCATTCTTTGGAAGGTGAAACAGTTGCTTGAAAACACTGATATATGCATAGATGCATATGAAAGGAAAAGGTCATGGACTCTTTTTTAGGTCTCAAAACTTCTAACTTGAGCAAGAGTTCTTAGTTTTTTAACCTGTGTATACTTAGAAGAGTGTCACAATTATGTGTATACAACGGTACAGACAAACAGAAAATCTCCAAGTCAACAAGTACCCTATAACAACCACACTGCTACACAAAATATGACCCTTTATTCATCAGGAATCTGCAGGCTTAGTAGAAGGTTCTCAATGTCTGTTTTGCTGTGGAATTAAATTCACTACATACATTTTAACATGAAATCAGTTCTATGTCACTGAATTCATGCATTTTTGCCACTTAGTGCATTAAATATATACAATCAATTCTTTACTGGAAACTAAAAGGGATGGGAAATAATTTGTTCTTTTGGTACCATAACAAGGCAAATACTACAGATTATAGGGTGAATGCATCAAATGGAGATATAAACTACCAGCAGAATGCACTGCTGCACTAATAATATCAACAACTATGTTAAAAACCAGTGTAGAAATACAGACAACAAATGTTAAAATGAGATGCAATTCTCCACGTTGTCTGCAAGTGAAATTGGTAGGACCCTTCATTGGTTCAAAACCTTTGAAACCAGAATATCAGTTTAGATGTGCTGCTGCTGCTGCATAAGACCTGGCATTCTTTGCAGTTTCCACTGTACAAGTTTGAGTTTTGGAACACAGAATTCCACATAAAAGGAGGGGAAAAAATTGAAAGCAGACCATCATGGTGGACACCAAGTTTTCCAGATATCATTCTAGAGTTTGAGAAGACAGAAGTGAGTATCAGAAAGCATATGCATGCTCTGGTGATGAAGGGGGAGAATTAGAGCTCAGCTCCAGGGTTTTACTCCCATCCCTTCCAGTAGCTGAGTCTCTGACATCTTGTTTATCTGCAAAACAAGTGGGCATCTCAGTGAGATGTGTGTCTTTTTAGCTACACTTATAGTTTCCCAGTTGATTGAAATTAATGTTTCCAAGATACTGAGAGGACTTTGGATAGAAAGGGATTCATGAGATGAATTATTGGTAGTAGTGATTTTGTTGCAAATAACCGAAAAAAAATAAAAATCCAAGTGGCAGAAATTTTAGCAAACATTTCAAGGAATCACAGAATGGATGAAGTTAAAAGACCTTTGGAGAATGCCTAGTACCCTGCAGTGCTCAAAGCAGGGTCAGCTAGAGCAGTTTGCTCAGCATCATGTCCAGTTGGGCTTTGTATATTTCCAAATACAGAAATTCCACAATCTCTCTGGACAGACCTTGCCCCTGTTTGACTGTTCTCACAATAGATAAGTTTTTTCTTATGTTTAAGTGCATTTTCCTGTACTACTGCTCATGCTGTTTCTTGTCCTTCCCCTAGATGCCACTGGAAAAAGCCTGGCTTAATCTACTACACTTCCCATTCACCCATTGATGAAGTTCCCCCAAAAGTTCTGTTTTCCTGGTAGAACATTCCATCTCTTTATTATCTTACACATCCTTTTCTGGACTTACTGTGGTATGCCCATGGGGTTTTTTTCTGCTGGGGAGCTCCAGATAGAACTCTAGGTGCTTTAGCCTGAGGCTGTCTAACCCTTCAGGACAACACTTGAAAAATAAAGCTGAAATATACACCTAATTCCATTGAGTGAGAAAGGGAGAGATAATGAAGCCAGCTGTAAGAAGAACTTTGCTTTAGAGCTCTGTAATGCTCATTTTCCATCAGTGTACATGTATAAGAACTGGCATGGAGGATCAGAAAATTCTGGTTCTAATCTTGAATCTCCTATTTTATTTTATATGATCTTTTTCCATTAGTCAAAATCTGATTCCTTTTTTAGAGGAAATCTGCTCATAACAAAGGCATCAGCAAATGACTGAATTCCTTTACAAACCACTTTATTTTTGACTTTACAGCCAAACCATTAAGTAAGTCATATAAATTCTCAACCTGGGAACAAACTGTCATTCTTCAGAAAGTTCATCTGTTTGTGTTTGGCTAGCTGCATGGAAAATAAAAGCTTTGTCATTTCTTGGTATTTTTTTCTCTCTCTCCATTAGCATTCAGGTTGGTAACCCCTAACAAGAACTACATACTTGGCATTTCTATTTGAGTGTCATTTTCACTGATTGCAATGAAACTATATCCCAGAATGACTTCATGATAATCATTTTACAAAAATCCTAGATTGACAGCACACATTTTATTGCTGGTCTTTGTCCTTTATAGCATCTATAAAATATGCAGGTCTGTTTTTCCTGCAGCTTAAGTTACGTAATTACGTTTGACACTAAAACTCAGCAAACCCCCCTACTTTTATGATCAAAAGAGTACTAGGTTATGACATCTGGGTGGAGCACCTGACTGTGGTGGGTTGGCCCTGTCTGGATGCCAGGTGCCCACCAACGCTGTCAGTCCCGTTCTCAGCTGATCAGGAGAGAGAAAACACAGGGAAGGGCTGCTGGGTCCAGATAAGTCAGGAAGAAATCATTCACCGATTACCACTACAGGCAAAATAGACTTGACTTAGGGAAATGAGTTTAATATATTACCAATGCATTCAGAGTACGATAACGAGAAATAAAAGTAAATCTTAAAGCACTCTCCCCCAGCCCCTCCTTTCTACCCAGGTTCAGCTTCACTCTCAATTTCTCTACTTTGTCCCCCACCAGGGTAGGTGAATAGGGGTCTCTCCCATGGGAGACAGTCCTCCACAAACTTCTCCTACTCAATGTTACTCTTTCCCATGGGCTGCAGTTCTTCATGAACTGCTTCAGCATGGGTCCCCTCCACAGGGTGCAGACCCTCAGGAACAGGCTGCTCCACTGTGGGGCCCTTGTGGGGTCACAAGTCCTGCCAGCAAACCTGTTCCAGTGTGGGCTGCTCTCTCCACGGGCCACAGGTCCTGCCAGGAGCCTGCTCCAGCACGGGCTTCCCATGGGGTCACAGCCTCCTTTGGGCATCTCCCTGCTCCACTGTGGGCTCCTCCAGGGGCTGCAGGTGGATCTCTGCTCCCCCCTGGACCTCCAGGGGCTGCAGGGGCACAGCTACCTCACTGTGGGCTGTAACTTGGGCTGCACCACGGGCTGTAGGGGAATCTCTGCTCTGGCAGCTGGAGCAGCTCCTGCCCCTCCTCCTTCACTGACCTTGTGTCTGCAGAGCTGTTCCTCTCACACATTCTCACTCCTCTTTCCCTTCTGTAAGTGTGCAGCAATTTTCATCCCAGAAGTGCTGCCACTGTTGCTGGTGGGCTCAGCCTTGGCCAGTGGTGGGTCCATCTTGGATCTGTCCAGCATTACCTCTGTTGGACGTGTGAGAAGCTTCTGGCAGCTTCTCACAGAAGCCAAGCCTGTCATCCCCTGCTACAAAACCCTTCTCACACAAAACCAATACACTGACTAAGGACATTGTGAATTGAGGAAATGGGCTCTCTGCCAGCTCTACCGTGGCGGCATAGAGGAAGAAAATACTCATCCTGGTTGTTGTAATGATTAATGTACTATCCCTCTTCTCAAGCCAGGAGATGAGGTTGAATCACAGACAGCTGGTATGAAACAAAATTGTTTTCAAATAATTCCATTCTACACAGTGGTATTAACCTTTGTTGATGGTGTCAGGGTATGATGAGTGGCTTGGCATGTTGCTTATCCCTTACACCCTCAGCTGCACTGAATACTTCTTGGCCACTGATAACACTTTGTGCCCTTGAATATAGTAAGTCTGTAATTTTGTGAGTACAAAAGCTCTCTTAGTAACAATTTTGCAGTACTGACTCAACAGAATTTAAGTTCTGAAACTTGTCAATAACACATGATTAAAGCTGAGACCAGCCTGGAAGAAAACACATGTTTTTCCATGCAGTGGAACTAAAAAGCCTGATTTTCTAATCAATTATTTCACCTTGCCATTTTAACACTAGCTTCCTTTTTCTTGACATTCTCTATTATACTTTTTCTGGTAAGTCTGTGAAAGTGTTTCTGTTCACTGTGATCATGCAGTTCTCTTTTTATGGGTTTCCACCTGAGGAAATAGGATTCTAAAAAACATGTGGACTACAAATTATTGTCTCACTTGGATAAGAATCTTGGACTTGTTTGGTCATTTGCCTATAAACCAGGAGGCATAAGTTAAATTATCATCTCATTCCAGGAAAATCAGTCCCAAATACCTTATTTCTTATGGTATGTAGTAATCTGATCCAGAATTGTTCTCTAGTCCACCTTTTTCCATTCTGGCTGAGACTGCAAGAGTTAAAGTGACAGAAAAAAATATAACTAGGACAGGCTCTAACTATAGGTCCATCTTTAAAGTACTTGGATGGAAAGGAATGAGGTTTGCTTGATCCTTCCTCAAATTTTCTCTTTAATTTAGTGGCAGCTTAATGTAAAATACATGAAGAGATATGAGGGAAGGAAACACAATAGTTTAGAATAGTAATGCAAAAGAAGTGCAAGATAGCCTGGATCTGAATGCAGATGTGAAAAATTAATTGCTGCTTAATTGGCAGGGTAGTTGAGACTGCTACAGAAGTTAAGGAAGAACATGAAAACTTAAGAGGTTTGCATGATTGATTAGGAACTGTCTTTGAGCCTTGTCTATCCTGCTCAGCTGGTGACAAATTCACAAGGAAATGTCAAAGAGACAGGGCAGTAGTTTTGTTTGGACAAAAGTCAGAAGGAAAGGTTAGGAGTTGTACATTCTTTTGCAATCACTACAGAGAAGACAGATGGAGTTGTCTATTCAGTTGAATGCAGATTAATATGTGGAGGGAGAATGAAAGAAGATCAAGAAAAGACCCCTGCAGAGAAAGAAGAGAGAGGACATGCTGTAGCAGAATTGTGGAAAACAAAGGTAAAAGGAAAATTGTCTCCTGTTGTGTGTGTCTGTACATGTGAGCATGCAGAAGGGAAGGGAGGCTGAGAAAGAAAAGAGTGTGGAAGGGGAAAAGGGATCAAATTACTCACCTTTGCAATTTTTTTTTAGAGAGAAATCAAATACTTGGCAATTAATTGATATTTCACAAATTGCATATTAAATATTGAAAATTTACATATAAGAACCTGTGGTGTTGCCACCATGAAATTAGCCAACTATTTCTATTTGTCAAATTAGACTTGCAGAAGCATGTATTTGCTTAATTTTCTTTTCAAATGAAATGTCCTAAAAACATGTTCTAAAACTGTTCTTGAAGAGCAATCAATACTGTTTGTCTGGACACAAGCAAGAAAGCAAAAAAATTAGGTGACCTTAACTCTCGACTTACAACAGCTGTTTAATGTGGAATGTGGAAAACCAAACACACGTTTGTTTGGAACTTCATGAAATCCTGTGAACATTTGCAGCTTGTTTGAGCAAACAAACCTGCAAGATTAAGAAGCGCAACAGCCATTTATTTTCCTGCATGTGCTGAATTACACTAAGCTAGATATGACAGGTAAACCTTACTGCCAAGACTGAAAAGATTAGCTAAGTACAAACTACTTCTTACTGAGAGCCCTGCTAATGAAGAATTAAAAAAAGCAGAGGTAACTGTGTGGGACATGCACACGGGAATCATTAAATTCAGGAAATGCCGAACACAGAAAAGACTGTGTCTGTATGGAAGCAGATTGTAAAAGAATGCACTAAAAATTGAAAACAAAAATGTTTCAGCAGTGTCACGTAAACTTCATGGGACCTATCAAGGTTTAGCAGAACAGCACAAGCCCACAGAACTAAAGAATAATTTATGCTGGAGGATCTCTATTTTATCCTCTGCTGAAGGCACCCACGAGACAAGAACATGTTGCTCTGGGTTTATCTATTCACAGCATGAAAATCTCAAAGGATGGGTACTGCACATCTCTGAGGCAGCATGTTCTGCTGCCTGACCATCCTTAGCGTGAACAAGCAGTACCTGATAGTGAGAACCTCTCCTGTTTCAACATATGCCTGTTGTCTTGTTGTCCTCCTACCATGCAGAGCTGGCCCTCATCCTCCCAGTGACTTGCCTGCAGGTACTGGAATACTGCCATCAAAATGGAGGCCTGTATTTTTCCTTTCTGTTTATAGCTCTACTGTCTCATTGTTACTGTCTGGTTGTAATCCAAACCCTTTACTTTCTTGGGGCACTTTTATGAATTTTAGGCTGTCTTTCTGATGAAGTAATTGCGTATTAATTCTATGATGTTTGTTGACCATTCTCCATCTTGGAAGCAAATGAAAAGTGTGAAATGAAAAGGACAGTTCCTTCAGTTGCATTTGGCTAAGTGTGAACAATTTTGAAAAAAAGAAAAAAGCACTTGACCTACATGAAAAAGGGTACACCACCACCAACCTAATATGAATGTTAATATTTCTGTAAAAGGAAACAAAATTGACATAGCTCATGAAAATGAGTTCTAATGAGCTACTGCTCTTCTTCTTAACTTGAAATGATAATTTTGTTTAATTTTTCTGGAATAAGTTTTATTATATTAAAAAATTTCATCAGCTTCCATAGAACTGTCAGCTAGGACAGCAAACAGACCTAAAATCCCACCAAAATACTAAACCCAGTTATGTGTGAGACAATTACCAAGTCATATATTGACATGGAATTATTCTCCTTGTTACACTGTGTATTTTGACTTCCTTCTGTTCCTATTGTCTGTGTATGGATGCACAGTGGATTGGAAATCCACTTTGTTGCAAATAAACTAGGTGATCTCAGTAGGGAGGATAAAACAGACAGGGGTTCAGCAAATACTGTGAGCCAGCCTGTGGGCTCTCACACACTCAGGACAAAAACTGATAATGAAACAGCCTTTAAATCAGGGATTTTGTTATAGGCTCAGGAAAGGATTACACATTTTGACTGGTGTCATATTATCAGTCTTCTCTAGCAGTTTGGGATGAACATTCCAAAAACTGCACAAGAACAAGCAGCAAAAACACTCTAACAGCCCACTGCTAAAACAAAACCTATTTAAACTTTGTGTGCAAAAGAAATATTTCATGGACATTTTGTGCCTGGGGAAAAAGTAATTCTGAAATCGGCAAGACTACAAAGTGCTTGGCCTGATGCAGCTGCCTGTCATTACAGAAGAAAAAGATTAGCATAGGTGGCAATGCATTTTTCTCTGTAATTTTCATGAAGGATGCATGTTTCCAGCTCTAGCGCTCCAGTTCCCAGCTCCTGTTAATGTCACTGTCTCCTGTTAGATGGAGGTGCCACATGGCCTGTTAGAAGAAGACTGTTTGCCTGTTCAATAACATCACTGACAACAACTGTTCAGGTTTACAGCTATTGAAATGAATGCAGTTATATCAATAACAAATTATCAGTTCATTGTTCTTAGCCCCTAAGGCTGGAGACACCTCCCCAAGGCCCTGGGTGCACATCCATAATTCTCTTCACGATGGGGAGAGGTTGACATTACTTCCTCAAGGATGGATACAATTAAGGTTGATGTGTAGAGAAAAGACATCATCTTGCCCTTACTCAGCAACAGAAAATAAAGTAAGGTTTTGAAATTCTCATATGCTTTCCCACTTTTTTTTTTCCCCTTTTGGTTTTGCTTATGCAAGGCATAAGCTTTGCATGTTCCACTGTTGTTTTTGTGCTTGTATAGAGTGCAATGCCCTCTTCGTCACACAACATGAATATATAGGTACCTTGTGAATACTTGGGAAAAAATAAACAAGTTCCACTCTGACTCAGAATGTATTCTAGATCATGGGAAAAGTAACATCTTTATTTTAAATAAACCCATGCTGTTTATATGGAATAACTCTGGAAATAAGCTTAGAAAATTTCTAATATTATAATGCAGCAGAGCTCCAGTAGTATCTCCAGTGATTAAACTGATTTGAAGATAAAAATAATAATCTCCCTATATTTGTGTATAAAAAACTGAAATGAAAACCTGAAAGCAAATTCTTAAAGTGTCCCCTTCATCAGAATAAATAGACCAATAAGATCTCTAGGGATTCCTTTCTTGAAATATCTACCTTCCCTATTTTTGAATGTCAGTATCTATGTACTTATTCTTTCCATTCTCTGGTTGCATTTTCCTATGCTATATTTTCTGAAAAGGCACTTATTGCATCAGCCAGTCTAATTTTTCAGATGCTGCCCCTTACTCAGATAAATAAGGAACTCTTTATACAAATAAGTGGAGAAATTGTGCATCTCTTTTAGTAAACAGCTGATTTCAACTCCACGGAAGCAATTCCAATACAAAAATAAAAAAGTCAATACAGCTTACAATTTTCCCTGCCAAATTTCACAAAAGCTTCACAACTTCTCTCACACCTCAGCAACTGTACAAAAATTACCATTATTTCCATCTTCTATGATGGCACAGTGAGTGAAATACATTGAATACAGCTGAAAATAAAATTTGGAAGGTTATTTCACTATCAAAGCTTTTATGGTATATTTTTATTTTAATACTGCATGTATTTTTTCCTGTTTGAAAAATAAAGATGAAGCAAAAACATAACCTTTCCTTTGAAAAACATTTTTACCACCTTTTTCAGTCTGTTTTTAGGATGATGTACAGTTAGGTTTTTAACTATTAGAGTGAAATCACACAAACTGTTTTTGCACAGCATACTATTCTTAAATGAGCTGCTAACAAATAATTTGTGTAACATTGCATTTTTACACTTTATTTTTCAGACTGCAGGTTGACATGCATTCCTACAGCTAACACCTTACAAGCTGAGAAGGATCAAGTAGAAAATCACAAACTAAGAAGGAGTTTGGAAGAACTTGTAGAAGAAATAACTCTTGATGAAAGTATTTTTGGAAGCCAACAACGATGATGCAGTGTTGCACAACGTCTACAACAGAAATAAACCTGAAATCACAAAATTCAGATTATAAATTTAAGCCTCCACTGCCTGTTCCAGCAAGATGAAGTATTAGCTTGTCCCTTAAATGCTTTTTATGCTGTGGAAAGAAGGCAAAGACAAAGTTTATGTTGACCTAAAAGTATTTGTTGGAAAGAACAATAACAATGGTCTTGACACAGGATAGCACAAAGGAGTAGAGCCACAGGTTAGAGATGGGGTTTGTGAGTAACTGCAGCAGGGCTGAACAGCCCTCAAGGGTGAGGACAAGGTACTTAAATACTCTTCAAAGAAATTAAGGGCCTGAGTGCACCGACTGCAGGAGAAGAGGGGGAAGCAGGAAAAGAAGCTTAGTTTAAGTAGATTCTATGCAGGAGCTGTTTTCAGTAGCTGGATTTTTCTGTAAGGAAAAGGAGTCTTTATATTTTGAACCATTACTGTGTGCATAAAATATAAAATTCCAGGTGTCATTTTTGCAACTAGAGGGGAGGCATTGCTGAATTTGAACTTTCAACAGTTTTATGCTTTGCTGTGTCCACGTTCCCTAGATAAAAGTAAGCACTATTTACTTAAACCATAAGCTGACTACTGACCACACACAGAGATCTGTTAATGATTTACACATCCAGGAAAGGAAGCCCTCATATATATGTACATCAGCACTGTAAAGCAAATTTTCAATAAATTCAGTGGCCATGGAGTAATAAAGGAAGTACTTTCTTTCACTCTGTGACTCTACAGAAGCACCAAACCCCTGCTCAGTGACAAAATTCATCTGCCAGGTCTCACCAATCCAAGCTGCTTTATAGGAAAGAAAGCAGCCCTGCTCCACTACAGGACAATGTGCATCAAAGAGGTAAGAATGGGAAGAAGCCACCAGCTTGTCTTGGTTATCCCAATGCCCTATTGGCTAAAACAGACCACACAGACAAACACAATCTTCAAAGCAAAATGGCAGATCAAACTAAGGAAGCTAAAAGGGAAAAGAGCAAGAAAGGTCATGCAGAAGGGAGATGCAGATAAAAAAGTATACTTGGCACTAAGAACTGAGGTTGATCATAGCCTAAAAAATGACATGAAAAAGTATATCTCAGCAGCAGGGAATGTAGATATGCTGTAGATACAAACTTCAGCCCTTTGCACAACAGAAAAGAAAAGTGCTGCCTAAAGCACAGAGCTGAAAAATGTCTGTCTAAAAAATTACATGTAGAGGTAATAATTGTGGTTTTTAAATTTTCAAAAGATTTGCTTTAGGTTTTATGCAACCAATATGGGATAAAGTCACAAATACATTGATCCAGCCTAATCTATTTTTTCTCAAAAATCACTGAAGATTGTGCAGAGGAATACTGTCCCAGTGCAGGAACTCTTTGAGCTCTGATGTTTGCCAAACAGGTTACCATGAAACTACATAAAATACTTATGAATAAACAAACTTGATATTTCATAAGGTATTTCATTTTTATTACCATGACATGCGAAATTTCAAGCATTCTTTTTTCCTACAGAGAGCCGCCACATAGAAGATATGAACAAAAAACGTGGGCAAACTGCTAAGAGAAAAAAGGTTACTTTTAAATAAAGGTGGTATCATTAGAGACAAAGTACTCAAGTCACTGGATGCCTCACCTTCCTAAAATCCTTGGAAATACCAGGATCCTGTTAACCACAGTTTTATTTAAACAGAAATATAAATAAGGGGTGAATTAGGACTCACCCAATACGTGTGTATTGATATGTACATACATATGATATGTATGATTCTAGACATTCCAGGTGATTATTTAAAAAGTTATCCTCTTCTATTTTGCTTGAATATGCTGATACTGTTATTAATGAGACTACCAGGAAAAATATGGATCTTATCTAAAACACTTATTATTGAGATTTCTGTGATGCAAGATCAAGATATCTGATCTTAGGTGAAGGTATATTTATCTATATATGTACATAAACAGATAGGTAACTGAGCTTCAATTAAAATAACAACTACTTCCTATAACAACTACATTATTATATATAATGATGAAACAAAGAGCTTTTGTTGCCTGATAGAGCATATCTTATATAGTCCTGCAGAGGAAGATATATTAATTAGGTTTGTTTCCACTTGTCCAAAAATTTTTTCGACTTTAGATCCCGAACATTGATTTTATTCCACTGTGTTACAGGTTGTACATGTAGGAGGAAAAGCTGCAGCAAAGGGAGGGAACAGAGGCTCAGCAGGTGCATACAGGCGGAGATTAAGTCCCTCCTGCAGTGCCTGCTGTTAATGCTGTCCAGAGAGAACAGGTCTCCAGCTTGTGAGGCAGCTGGGGCTGCCAGAGAAAGAGCTCAAGGAGACTGGTACCTGACGGGGAGATCTGTGCTCTCTTATTGTTACAATTTTACATATGGTTGGACTTGATGATGATGGAGGTCTTTCCCAGTTTCAGGGATTCTGTGATTCTATGACACAGGACCCAGTGTTTGATCAGCAAATCTCAAGGACATGATAAGAAATTAGTTTGGGTCAGAAGTGCTCCTAAATAATGAATGTATTTTGTAACTGGGAAAAGAGAGTTATACTGTTGGTATGAACTAGCCACGTTTTTAGCATGCTAAATAGAGCCAGTCTTTCTAGACATTCCATGTCATTATTTAAAAAAGTCATCCTCTTCTATTCTGCTTGATTATACTGATACCTCATAATAAGTCTACCAGGAAAAATAGGGATCTTATCTAAACTATTTATAATTAAGATTTGTGTGATGCAAGATCAGTATATCTGATCTTAGATGAATATTTGAAGGAGAAATATTTTAATTTTGATAAGGCTTGGCTTAAATACACATCTTTAAAGTGTATCTTTAAATATCTTTTTTTTTTTTGAGAGATAGCAACAACTATTTATTAACAGTACATTAAAAGAGTGAATAACATTTATTTCCTGGCTCTGTATTAAAACCAGAAATTCTCTTTCTTATCCACTCCCTTTTGAATTAAGGTAGACATTACAACCCCATGTGACAAAAGAAGCCCTGGATTTGAAATACTCTTACACAAAAAAAGTGGTTGCACCAACTGGAGCTCAGACATATTCTAATAATGACACTACAAGAAGCCCAAGTAGTCTGTAAGACTATGTATATAACCTGCAAAAATGTCTGCAGCAATAATTGCTGAATGAAAATGAAATGAAAAATGAAAAATGGCAACCCTAAATATAATAGGAAAAAATTACCAGGAATATATAGTGAACATATCTATTCAATTTCTTCAGAAACTCTATTAATTGCAGATTTATTCCCTCCATGACATTGTCAGAATCCACTGTTAATGCTGAACACCAAATTCAGTACTAAAATTTTCCATGAATTCTGAAAAAGATCTCCATCTTTGAACCATAAAATAAAATTAATTCCAAAACAAAATACATTGGTGCTTTCATTTTTCCTTTGCATAGTGCAAAACCTTGATTTATTTCTGTTTTAGTTCAATCTTTCAGTGTCTGTGAATGAAAGCCCATGATTTTTCCATCAAAAGAAGGATACAGAAATGACACTGGTGGTTGGCAACCACAGGCAATTAAGTCAACTAAACTTTGTAATTATCACAGGAAGAATCAGCAATAATGAACTTTGGTTTTAATCAATCCCATAACACTACTATGTTACAGGAAAAAAACCCATAAGCATCTTTTTTTGTAAATTACTACACTTTCTCTAATCATTATTTCTAACTGTGGCCAGTAATAAAAATATGGCAAGCAGTCATCTAAGTTAAATATTGAGTTATTTTACCTTCTGTATCAACCCCATGGATACAGTAATCCCTTCTGTTCTGCATTGTCCATATTCAGTATATACAGACAAATCTCACTGAATTTAGCATTAGCAGAAAATACATATCTGACATCAGACTTCTACACAGTAGTCTTCTGCTTTATTGGCAAAATATAAAAAAACCCACAAAAGTCAAATTAACAGTCTTCAATGAAACAGAATGCCTGAAAACCTCAAACAATTAAAGAAAGCCAAAATTACAGTTTGATAGAAGATCAAGGATATCCTTCTGATCTCATTGCCACTTATGCCAACACTAATTGGAATGATTCTAGCATAAGTAGCAACACATCTTCAAACAAGTGCAAAAATGTGATGCATGAAAATGCCTCACAAATTATGAAAGAAACCATGTGAAAACTGCTCACATAATAACACATTCAATATCTTCCTTGAAAACAAAACTGTTAAGTATTTGCTAATTAGAGTGGCATTTCAAGCAAGATTTTAACCTAACTGAGTTCTTTTCAAATCATCAACCTCTTTCTCATGCTGAAGAATGGTAACTCACAAAAGTTAACTATGGAGCAATTATTTGTGTAATGGTTTACCAAGGGAACAACAGCTTCAGTACTTTTCTTTCAGGAGTGGCCATGCTCTGAATAATTGCCATAGCTGTTTTGCATTTACTTGAGAAATAAACTGAACAAGTTATGCCAGTTCAAATTATCAGTACTTGGTTCCCACATATTCATTCAATATTAGGGTTCCTATTTCTTTATTTGTGTTTACAGATATTTTACATCACAGCACCTGTGGTGTAGGATCAAATTGCACCTCAAGTTCAATTCCATTTTTCTCTAATGATATAGCTGTCTTCTACTGTAGCCCTGTGGGTCTGTAAACAGACTGTAGCCATTGGTGACAACAGGTAACACACTGTCCTGACTTTGCAAGTCCGCAGTACTGAGGCTTCTCAGGCTTACTTTGAAATTTTCTCGGTCTACCTGCACATTTTGCAGGGCTTGTTTAGGTGAATTTTTTTTAAAATTTTATTTAATTTTTTGCTTCTCTTTTTTTGTATCACTATAATTTTATATAGAATATTAACACCTAGTTATTCTGATATGATTAAATATTTAATAATGGCACAATGACCCAATCTAGAAGAATATAACCCTGGTCTGATGCGTGAATAAGGACAGAGAATAAGCACATCGGGTGCAAAGCAAAATCAGGCATGAAAAGGGTTTATAAGAAATGGGGGATAAAATGACCCAATCCAAAGTCTGTAAACTACATACCAACACCCTGTTAATGAATCCCCACAATAAGCTGAGCAAAATTAAAGTAACAAAGAACAAGATCTGAAATGCATAAACCCCAAAAGTAAACTTTAAACCATCAGACCAATGAATAAATACCAAGGTGCAGAAGATTAGCAAACATAGAAAAATGGCTCAAAATTTATCCTAGGGAAAGGAATGAAGAAAGCAATAACCTATTCCTCCTACCAGAAAACAGGAAGTGACCACAGCATCAATATTTCACTCCTCTGAAAGGTCTAAAGTACTGATTTGTCTGCTGCATTGCTCCCCTTTCACCTCTGCCTGAGGCAGACCTGATCATGCCATCATATTGTACACAAAACAGAAAGCCCATGGCAAACACAGTGACATCATATAACTATTTCAGTTACAGGACAGAGATACACAGGTCATCACAAAGAACTTCTGAATCTTGGGCTTTATTTACCTGCCTTTGAAGCATGGAGCTTTTTCATTGCATGTATATAGAACTGCTGCATGTATATGCATGAAAACAGGAGGCGAGGGATGTTTGTAAAATTTATATATGGACCTCAGCATACAGATTCAGTTCTAAACCTATTCAATGTAATGCTTTCTCATGTGCACATTCTTCTTCTGGAATTGCTTATATACTCAATTATCTGTTTCAGCATTCATTTCTAATAGTTTTCATAATGTGGAAGCCACCCTTTAGATACAAGACATGTGCTGGTCTGGACAACTAACTAATGCATAGTTTAGCGTGATGTTGCTACAGCAACTGAAAATAGGAAATTACTTGTCATATATCATTTACACATTACTTAGAACATACAGCTTTCTAAAAGCCATTAACGAGACAGAGGTGCTGTGGCAGAGAAGACAAGGCTATTTTAAAGCACTCTAAAATATCTTCCATCGTTCTGAAGGACTAGGGAAGTAAATCAAAGTAATAAACAGCACAAATAAGAGTGAAGAATTTGAAAATAAGAGAGCCTTCACCTCTAACATGATACCAGCATTTCTCAGGGTCCAGTGAAGAACACATTTCTAGATCATGGACAAACATTAGACTTTCTACTTCAGATAGTGAAGTAGAGGGAGTGTTTCTGGACCACAGAAGTGAGTGTTTCTAAGTGAGTGTTTGTGGACCACATTATAGTGTGAAGATATTTTTGCAGACCATGTGTTGCTCGTAGGAAAACAACTCTCTGAATGAAAGCTTGAGAGAATTTCAAAATGGGGGCTTGGTGTTCCTCCAGTGGACCTCCGTAGCAAACACATAAGTATTCATTAAAGTAGTCTTGGTCCTCCAAGACAAGTAATTACCTCTCATCCTCCCTGCAGAGACACAAACTAATATGAAAACGAAAACAGTATGTGTTTTTGTGGTGTTAGCGGTGGTGATGGATAAATTTAGCAGACAAATTGGGACAATTCAAATTGGCAAATTTCATGATATAGTGAAGCTATTTATGCACTGAGTTTGAAAGTGATTTCGAAAACATGCAGTTTGTAATGTCACTGCAAATAGAAAGTACCCATGATTGGGTTAAAATTTTAGATTCACCAAGTGGGTGCACATTTTGGATACAAAAGTAAACAAAACATCTGGGAATGAGTCTGGGGATATTTTCCAGACCACAGCAGGAAGATTAATGACCTAAGTCTGTCAGGCTAAAATGGAAGCTTTGGGAGGGACTGGATAAGGTTTTGATTTAAGAAAAAAGGAGAAGAAAGAAAAGCAGTAAAACAATCTATAGAGTGGATAGGCCAGTTGCTTATTGTCAAAAAGAGTGTAATTCTTTGCTTATGTATAAACACTAGAGACTTTCATAATTATGTAAAAAGGGAACATTTTGTACTGCCAACAAGAGAAGAAACTCTGTGAGCAATGGAGGATGCTCAGTCTTTTCCGGCATCTGAAGTACCAGAGGGTTTCTGGCGCTCATATATAGAAGAGAGGCAAGTTTCTGCACGTTCAACACACTCCCTGAGAGCACCAAGCAGTAAAACCTCTGGAGTGCTCAGTGCTTACTATACTTTCCACAGCATGCCCCTGCATAATGGAGAGAGAACATGCTGCAATATGTCCTTTCAGGGCTGGAGACAAAGAAAATATGAATCCATCTGGACTACAGCACTTGCCTTATTTTATTTAAGATATCTGCGCAGATAGGTTCAAGTTTTGATAATGCCACCTACTATGTGGACATCAGTGCCTACAGTCCATAAAAGGACTGGGTAAAAGAGCAAAACTAAAGTAAAGAGACTATGAGTGTAACAAATGTCAGTACGACTGGACAAAGAGTGGAGAGGAAGAACTCTAGTTAAATGTCCTTGAGCCTATAACTGTGCATGAATTCATCATTGTAATGTATGGAGAAGAATACAAGAAGGTCTATAAATACCTCCCCAGGAGGCAGAGGCAAAGCTTCTGTTCACTCAGCTCCTGGTATCCTGTGTTTCAAATTCCACAGACATCAACTTATCCAGGTTTGTAATTCAAAAACAGTGAGGTACAATTACCAGCTAAATCCATCCAACTGGGACACTCCTTCCTCCTTCTGGCAAGGCATATTAATGCTACTGAGCTTATTGGCTCCTACCCATCCTTTTCCTCACACTAAGAAATCCCCGTACCTCTGGAACGATCTGTCTGACAAACTTTAGCCAACCATGAAAAGCAGAGCTGCAGGGAGTCTGTTTCATTAACACCTAAATGAAGGACAAAGATTCAAGACTGTGAGATAGATTATAGCTCTGGAAGGATGACACTCTTAAGGATGCCACAAAGATGGGGCACCCTCCTAAGTCAATAGCTCCTGAGTACCTGATCAGTGCTAGCACCATGCTTAGTCATGCTCTTACAGTGAAATCTCCACTGCAAGGCTTCCTGAATGTGTTTTGAGTCACTATGGAAAAACATGTGTGCTAGCAAGCAGATACATGCAAGGCTGTCAGAGATGCTCTGGCCAAGTGGAGGAGGCTGATTAGAACAACAAGGACTGGCAGCTATGCCCCATGCTTTCTCCAAAGAATTATTTCAGATGCAGGCCACGGACCCTGTCATATCATGCCATCTTTTCTTGTAAGGCATTCCACACTGCAAGCATAAACTCTTCACTCAAACACTACTATTATCAAACTGCCTGGGAAAGGGAGTCCTGGCTTTGAGTCAGTGCAACATAAGCTGCATTAAAGGCAGGCCAGCAGGGTCCTATAGAAGGCAGGCCAGCAGGGTCCTATGGAAGACAGGGCAGCGCCAATTGTTTATGCTAGAAACAGCAGAGGAAGATGCAGGGCAGTAGAACTGGATTACATACCTTAAGGACTGAAAAGGAGAAATACGGATGTCGTTCTTGGGTCTCTAATGATTTGCCAGCTATTATAGAAGCTGCTCATTTGGTCTTGACAGAAAAAAAAAATCACTAATAGGAAAAGTCTGGGCAGCAATAAAAAAAGGGGAAAAAATAAAAAGATTTAAAATAAGAAAAAGAAAAAAACCCTGCTGCCACAAGCTACTGGAGTCAAATCTCGTTCAGATACAGCCAAATGGGGTACTGTGTGCCCCATTAGACTGCACCTTTGCCAAAGAATTTTCTCTCATACAGAAATGAAGGCTATCTAAGTATTATTGTTAAATCCAAGGAAGCCCTCTTGCTTATCATAAAAAGACTGAAATCAAACCAATGAAAAAGCCTTTTTTAAAAATGAGATGGGTGACCTTGGTTGGTTGCCAAACAACCAGACATCCACTCTTATGCCCCTCTTTAACAAGACAGGAGGCAAAATTAAAAAACTGGTAAGTTGAGAAAAAGGGAGGGAAGTCATTCACCAATTACCACCTCAGGCAAAATAGATTAAATATGGGTAATTTAATTTATTGCCAATTTAATAAATTTGGATGATGAGAAGAAACAAAGACAAAATTGAAATAATACCTTCTTCCTCATATCTTTTTTCCCAGCCTCAACTTCACTCCTTCATTCATGGAGTCCTTTACTCCCCCACCACTAAGTTGGACAAGGAGGAATTGGGGAATGGGGAGCTGTGGTCAATACACATAGTTCATCTCTGTCACTCCTTCCTTCCTGTGCTTTTCCCTGGCACTGTTCTCCTGCTCCAGCACAGGGCTGCAGTTCCTCAAGGACTGCTCCAGCATGGCTCCTTCAGAAAAACCAACCTGTGCCAGCACAGATCTCTCCTCTGGCTGCTGTGTGGGTTTCTGCCCCAACATGGTCTCTCCCACAAGATGCAAAAGAACACCTGCTCTGATACCCAGAGTGCCACCTCCCTTCTTCTCACATGCTGGTGCTCACACTGCTGTTTTCTCATGGTTTTTTTCCATTACTCCTCACGCTGTCATGCAATGTTTTACTCTCTCTTAAATATGCTTTCACAGAGGTGCTTCCAGCTTGGCTGATGTGCTCAGTGGTGTCCTATGATGGGTCCACTGTGGAGCCAGCTGTGTTTGGCACAGGAGGGACCCAGACCTTTTCTCATAGAGACCACCTCTGATGCTGACACAATAACACCTGCATCCAGTATGTCCTCTGGATTTTGGGATGTGAAGGCAGGAAAGTCTGTTCTGGCTTTCTGGCTCTATGTCTTTTCTGTCTGTAGCTATGAAAATATGGGGAGGAGGAGGAAGATGAAAAAAAATTTGCAAGGGGTGAAGAGAGGAGGTTTAGAGTCTCAAGACCAGGTAAAACACAAGGCAAGAACAGTCATGGTGTTGCAAAACTTAAGCATGATCTTTTCCTCATAGATTCCTGGTTTTGTAACCAAAGCTAGTGTTGGGCAAGAGCTTAGATGTGGGCCAGGAAACACTAACAGCCAGGGCCATTGCACTTTACTGTATTTTCACAGACTGCAAAGCATTCAGCTGATTTCCAGTATTTTATCCAGGCTTATATCAAGCTTATTTTGTGGGTAATATCAGTAGGTCTTAAAGAATGTGACAGTGCAACCAGGTAACTGGTAACGAAGCAGTCATCAGAATATGGAGTCGTTCCATAGGAGAGCAGAGCTGAGCACAGCAAATAAGAATCAAGGTCAGAACATTAATTTCTTGACTGTAAACCTCTGCATGGGAATAAGCTAGCATCACAGCCTAGAGAAAGACTCTGAAGTCCTGAAATATGTAAATCTCACTGTCTCACTGAGTATGTAACAATGCTGAACTCGAACTGTTCGGAGTAGCTGGTAAGTTTCCAGAGTATAATGCGATGTTGTCAGGACTTCTCCAAAGAACAGCTATAGTTTTACATTTCTTAACAAAATTTCTGGCACAGCTGGTAATGTTGCTTCTGTGGAAAAAGGAGTGGTATTAGAACAGCAATGATCACAGAAATGCAGAGTTAGTAGATGGACTTGAGCATGATTGCTACAGAAAAGTTACAGGATCAGAGCTTGCCAATGGTAAAATATCTCCAAACCTTTAATGAGTACCTTGTGGTCAAATGATGCCAAGTGACTTCTGGGTCAGTAACACCCAGAAACATCTCTAAAAAGACAGAATAGCTAATTCAGGATGCATGAAATAAGTCCCAAAATGACCTTTCACATTCCCAAATTAATACTCCATTACTAATACTCCAACACCTGAAAAATGATGTCATCTATCTGCAGATGCTATTAAGTTCACAAAAACAGTGTGCTCAAGTATTGGAGTAGACTGAATTCAAGGAGAAGTTCTGTCCTTTAATTAAGTCTTTCCATGGCTTCAGCTTCTTCTCTTAAGCACTGGGACAGCATTTGCATGCCCTGAAAGCAATGGTTCTTGGATTGCCTCATTATAAAAAGTCCATTTACACACACCCTTTCTCTAAGCCCCATCATTCCCTGGGAGCAAGTAAGGGCCTTAACTTCTCTAAGATAACTCTTCAGGACCTGAGACTGTTCCAATGAGAACATTACCTGACAAGTACACCCTCCTGTTTCCTTAATCCAAAAAGCTTTTTTAATTTAGTGCTCTTTTTTCCTGTTTAATTCCAAGACCCGGCTACACAAGTGTGTCCTTCTGGCAGAATCTTTGAAGTGCATTGTTAGAGAGAAAGCACAACCCTCAAAAGCTTTGTTGAAAGGTGTTAAGACACTTGATTGTCTTCAGGTTTATTCTTCTCACAGGTCCTTTAAAGCTTGATGAATACACACAGTAATTTCACAAAATCCAATCAGTAATAATTGCACTTCAAGGACATAAGTATATGCAGTCTTCATAAAGTCATTACATTCTTCTCAGATCATTGTTCAGCAGTCCTCTATGCATCACCCTCTTTTCCTGACCCAATGAAATTTAAAACTGGAACAACTCATACTTACATACAAAAAAGAGCAACAGCTGCAGACATGGTTCCTGCTCATACATTATCCTGTTCCAGCCCTCTGCCATGGGCAGGGACACCTTCCACTAGACCCAGGTTACTCAAAGCCCCATCCAACCTGACATTGAATACTGCCAGGCATGGGGCATCCAGAGCTTCTCTGGGGAACCTGTGCCAGTGTTTCACCATCCTCACAGTAAAGAATTTCTTCCCACATGAAATCTAAAGCAAGCCTCTCTCAGTTTGAAGCCGTTCTTACTTATTGTGTCACTACAAACCCTTGTGAAAAATCCCTCTCCAGTTTTCTCATAGCCCCTTTAGTACTGAGAGGCATTATCAGGTCACTCCAGAGCCTTCTTTTCTCCCAGCTGAAAAACTGCAACTCTTTCAGCTTGTCTTCATAAGAGTGGTTCTCCGTCCCCCTAAACATTTTGTGTCTCTCCTCTGGACTTGCTCCAGCAGCTCCCTGTGCCTCCTGTGCTGGGACCCCAGCTCTGGATGCAGAGCTCCAGGTGGGTCTCAGCAGAGCAGAGCAGAGGGGCAGAATCCCCTCCCTCCCCTGCTGCCCACGGGGCTCTGGATGCAGCCCAGGACACGTTTGGCTCTCTGGGCTGGGAGTGCCATGGCCGGGGCATGTCCAGCCTCTCACCCACCAGCACCCCCAAGTCCTTCTGGGCAGGGCTGCTCTGGGGCTGTTCATGCCCAGCCTGTGTTTGTGCTTGGGATTGCTCTGACCCAAGTGCAGGACCTGGCACCTGGCCTTGTCGAACTTCATGAGGTTCTCACAGGCCCATCTCTCCAGCCTGTCCAGTCCCTCTGGATGGCTCCATTCCCTCCAGAGTGGTGATCACACCACAGCTCGGTGTCATCAGTGAACTTGCTGAGGGTGCCCTCGATCCCCTGTCACCAACAAAGACGTTGAACAGTGCTGGTTCCAACACTGACCCCTGAGGAACACCACTTGTTACTGGTCTCCATTTGAATATTGACCCTGCCAGCTCCTTATCCACTGGAAGGTCCATCCACCAAATCCACGTCTCTCCAGTTCTGAGACAAGAACGTTGTGGGGAACAGTGTCATATGCTTTGCACAACACCAGGTAGAGGATGTTGTGCCAGTCACTTCCTTATCCACCAGCATTATAACCCCATTGCAGAAGGCCACCACATTCGTCAGGTCTGATCTGCCCTTGCTGAAGCCTTGCTGGCTGTCACAAATCTGCTCTGTATTTTCCATGTACTTTAGCACATCTTCCAGGAGGATCAGCTGCATGATTTTGCTGGACACTGAAATGAGACTGGCCAGCCTGTAGTTTCCAGCCTCTCCCATTTTCCCCCTCCTTTGGGTTATGTTTCTCTTTTCTTACAGTCAGTGGGAACTTTACTGAACTGCCACTAGTTCTCAAATAAGGTGGTTAATGGCTTAGACACTTCATCTGCCAGTTCCCTCAGGATGCACATACACATCTTATCAGGCCCCAGTTCACCTTCAGGTTTCTTAGATGTCCTTGAGCCTGATTTTCTTCTACAGCAGATGTTTCTTCATTCTCCCAGTCCCTGCCTTTGCCTTTTGCAGTCTGGGTGGTGTGGCTGGAACACTTGCTCGTGACTCAGGCAAATAAAAGGTGATGAGCACCATGATAAGGTCATGTCAAATCTGATTGTCAATTCAGAGGAACAGTTTAGAGTCAGCAATCAATAGGTACTTGCAATTGGTTTAGAAAGGATATTTAAATATTATGAAAGATACTTTGACCCTAACTGACAAAAGCAAAATCAAAGACTTTGTACTTCAAAGTGAAAAGTTGTTTCATCACTGTAGAATGGGGTAAGTTGAGTTAGACAATGAGAGATGATGATCAAAACCCTTTGATTCTTACTTATATGAGAGAGAAGAGAAACAAAGAGAAAATTACAGAAAAACACTTAGAGACTGGAATACTTCTAGTTAGAGGTATTCCTATGGAAATCAAGGCAGACATCTTCACCACATTCAGGAGGTCTTCTAAATTTAAGTCTTACAAAATCCAGAATATAAAAAGTTACCTTTGCCCATATATTCAAATCTCATGCACAGGGACAGTGAATTTGAAGAAGAATATTTTCATCCTTAGAAACATTATAAAAAAGTGGGTCTGTTTTAAATTTCATTTAAGATGTCTGATAGACATAAAGCAGCCACTACCAATCTAGTCTCACTGCTCTACCTCTAGCAGTTGACTTAATCTTAAACTGGATCTAAGTAAGAAGCTAATTCTTTTGAACTACACACATTCACATATTACTTATTAAATATTATTTAATACCAGATACATAGTTTATAAACTTTAAAAAGTTATATAACCTCCAAAATATGTCTTCCTGAGAGATATATTTTGATTTTATCCCTGTGTAGCAGAAAAATTAGGTGTTTTCTGATTGTAGTGAAAAAGGATTGATCAACCTGTACATGTAGACTGACAAGAATGACTCAAGGATGACCTTTTTGTTCTCCCATCACTATCTAGCCTTGGCTGACTTGCAGGATACTAGAACAGAATGTTGTTCTGGAATCAATCGTACTGACTCAGGATGGCAGGCAGCATGAAGGAAGAATTACATCAGAGGTATTCTCTAAGACTAGGTCAAGACTGCTGATGGAGAGCTGCATAATTATTTACTAAATGTGACAGTGGGATTTTAAAACTTTGCCCTTTTTTAATGTGGACCAAATACAGTTTTAATACCTTAAAGCAAAATAAATATTAGAAAATCTTCTGTAAAAATTAAGTCAACAGACAGCTCTGATCACCCAAAGACATTTCTAAAGACCAAATATATTATTTCAATTTACTTAAGAGAATAATTCCACTATGTTATGATGACAAGTACATTCTTTTGAATGTAATCTGGTTTTAGACCACATTTTTCTTCAAATATCATTATGAATTATTCATCGTTCATTAACCATGTCAGTCGTATCTTTCACTAATTGAGTGAAAGATAGAACCAGAATTTTTCAAACCTATATGTTTGTGAGAGACTTAAACGGTTAATGGCTTAAACATTGCTAAAGTAATTGAAGGACTTTCGCCCACTACCGCAAATTGCAAAGAAGGAGCTGTTCATCTGTGACCACTGAAGCCCACCCTTCCCCAAATACGTCTACTAATTGGAATTTGGACTTGATATAAGATAAACGGGGTATTATCCAGCCAGCCCAGGTGTGAGGAGAAGAATGTGTCCACAAGTGATTCTGGAAGAGAGACTGGGATTCTGATGCCTGCTGATGTGCAAAGTAACTGCCCCACTGCAGAGGGCAGCACAGCCCACCTCAGGCTACAGCTGGGTGTTGAATGAGACACAGAAAGGCAAACCCCTGAGGTGAGCCTTGTCCTTTTGTCCTTTCTCAAGGGAACTCAGCTGTGATAACCCCTGCCAGGAAGTGCCAGACACTGCAGCCTGAAGGTATTAATTTCTGGAGATAGGCCATGATAGACTCAACTGTGCTGACATCATAGGCGCTGTAACATCTTAGAAGGTGTCAAAGACTCCCAGAGTGTCCCATTAGCTACAGCATTACATTATTCAGTGTGAAATTCCTCACCCAAAAGGCGGTACCTGGGCATTGTCACCTGAACCTAAGCCAATATAAACCCAGTAGATTTTGTGTTCTGTGGATTTTTCTTGAGATTACTTTCACCACCCAACAAATCCAGCCTGCAATCATCATTTTAACAAGATGGTTGTCACATTGTGACAACAGATACAGAAATTCCAACAACCAAGACTTTTTGTGAGGCCTTCAGGTGGTGAGAGCATCTACTCCTATAGTTTCCTTTTCTTTCTTTTCCATATATGTTTCTGAAGTGATATTTTTATGCTTTTATGTTATCATATTACTATAGGTAATAATAACCAAAAGGATACATTCCTACTTCCAATTGCAACCAAATTGTTCCAAAATAAACCCTACACGTATAAATTTACAAACACCAATCATTCACTCTAATCTGCCCCAAGGGACCTATTAACAAGAACCTGGGTTACTCTCCTTTGTGGGGGTGGGTCATAACAGTTTTCTCTTGTTTTATACATGAAGGGGTTTTTTTAAGGCTTTATGAATCTGAAGGAGAACCACAGTCCCTCATGAACTCCTGTAAATACCGTGGTGTTTGTTTATGGCTGGTTAATGAATACGTGAAAGGAAGATCCAGGATCCTATGGTCTAGCTTTCCCACTCTTGGCTGATGCACAGCAGAGAACAAGACTGCCTACCATGAATGCACAGCACAGCTCGTCTATCTATTAACTGTGTGTGGAAGGAGCTACCATAAAAGGTGGTGTGGGTAAATTCAACTGTAGGTGATCAATTTCCTCCAAACACACCATCCACTTGTTTCTGGAGAAAGCAAACATTTGAAGTTACTGTACTATTTGCTTCTCTACACTATGGAGAATAGAAAATTCAGACACTGTAGGTACTAGAGGATAAAATGTATTGCAGAGTTGTCCCCCAACCCATCAAAACTTCTCTTACTGCACTGCAGTGCTAGCTCTGAGATAATACATGTTCTTCAAAAGCTTGCAGAGTTCTGAGCACTCCCTCTCTACCCTCCTAGCTGGGGTATTGTGTGCCTGAGCTCAGGCTCAGCTTCAGCAATGGGGTAAGGGCCCAGCTTTCAGAACAGCCCTTCCAGAAAGAAGAAGCGAGAAGCGTCCAGAGATGGGCTCTCCCACTTCTCTCTGCAGTGACTTACAAACCAAGGCCTTGCTCTGGCCCCACCTGAGCTGTGCTGCAGCCATGCCTGTGCAGGGCCAGCTGCCCCACTAATCTGGACCCTGACCCTTCAACCTGAGCTCTCAGCTTGATCCCTGACATGCCTCATTTCTACAGATTGTCTGTCTGTCTGGACTCATGAATGAACCTGGCTACAGTCACTAGGCTTATCTGGGCACTGTGGACTGTGCCCTGACACAAATTATGAACATACAGATCTCTGACACTATGACAAACTTTAGTCTCCATCTAGTTCCTTACTGGGCAGCATATTTTGTGTTTGCGATTACAGCTGGGGCATCTCAATGATGTGGAAGAGTGGACCAATTAAATGGGAGTTTCACTTCCCTCACACATCTTGCTCCTGGATGTGTGCTCCCACTTCTCCATGTGCCAGCTGAGATCCACACTGACAAACTACCTTGGCAAAGGCCTTCTAACAGGCTAACAAGTTAAATCAGCTTCATAAGTGATACAGTGAGCACCAAAGATGGTGCAAATGGGGTAGTGCTCACAGGTAGGTAGGAATAAAGAAATGAAGGGAGGAGTGCATGGACAGGACCTCCCCTTTTACAGATGCATTTGCCAGATGCACTCAGTCACAGTGTCAAACTCAGCCAGTTATATGACTGATCACTCTAAATTCAAATTGTGCATTTCTCTGAGGGTTTATGAATGGAGACAGTAGAGACTAGAGAAAGAGTAGCTCAGCTTCTTGAATAGAATACATGAATGTATTTGTTCTCACCAGGCTACCTACTTAAATAAGCCAGTAGCTTTGGTAGGTTAGTAAAGCAAAAGAAAGGTCTACACAGAGAAGCAAGGGAAAACAAATGGATTAATTTTCTACTTCCTATCAGAAGACTATGTCCATCCATAATCTAGAAAGCAGGTCCTCACTAGACCTAGGGGTTACTCTGGAAGATAAATGCCCCAATAATTATTGTTCCCTCCTTTTCTCCTTTGCCTTAGTTTTATTTCCAAGCAGACAACATGCAATAGAATATCTCCTTGTTTAGCTTGGTTCACTGTAATATCTGTGTCCCTGCCCAGAGCACCGGCCTGTGGAGGGCGAATGCTGGAGACAGCCTCGGTGCTGAGCGAGGGTGCCTGGTGGTAGCCAAAACTCCGCTGTGTTACCAGCACCCTTCTAGCTACCAATACACAGCACAGCACCCTGAGGGCTGCTGTGGGGAAAACCAACCAACCCAACCCTTTTTGAACTTGCCAATGCTAAAAAATGTCAAACAGCACTCTGCAGAAGCCAGGCAAGCTGCCTGTTCCACTAAACTATAGGATATTGCTATGTTGGATGATTAATGCTTATACAGTCAAAATGCATCACCACAATACAGTTTTCTTTATTGGAAAAGACTATTACGCAAGGCATCCAAAAGTCCTGTGGGAAGTGTGTGAACCTTCCCACAAAGAAGTGTTTATGTAATCACTACTTCCCCTTGAGTGCACACTGCAAATTTCCACAGTTTTGGACATAGTCAGGAATGTTACTGGATACCTGATTTTTTTTAAAAAAGGGGTAAGAAACTAAGAGAATAATGTGAAAAGCTTATCTCTATTGTACAGATCTGGGCTATAGAGACATAACATTTCTTCTTCACAACCCTCTATTTTGGTAGTTAGGTACATTCTCTAAGCAAAGTTCCTAAAACATTTAGCAGAGGTTAACACATGGCAGAAAAGCAATAGTACATAGAAAGGAAACTGCAAGTTCAAGGCAATTTCCCCTCTTATCAGTGTGGTAACCTGTACTGACCTGTGCAAGAGGTCAACAAAACAGGGCTTTAGAAACTCAGTAACAGTTATCACTAACATGGGTAATGGTGACTATGAAGAGGCATTTGGAAGGTGTATACCCCTGAGCCTTTCCCCCTTCCTCGCTTTTTATCCCAAGGACTTCCTGCTCACATGCACACATGGGTAAACGCAGTCAAGAAAGCATCAGGAACACAGGCCAGACCTGTCCTACAGGTGTTGCCCAGCCACTGTAGCAGCAGCCAGTGCTTGAGGGCATCACAACCTCCCCAGCTGCCATAAAATATTTTTGTCCCACAACAGGCAGCACCTTAGCTTCACAAAGCCATAGTTCAGCCGTTCACATTCTTCTTTGATACATCCAGGCTCGAAAGTGAGAAAATCTAATACTCCTGCATACAAGAGCCAGCTCTTACCAATGCCTAGCCCTGCAATGAAAGTATGTGTTAAGGCAACCAAAATAATAGCTGAACCACACAATTCCAAAGAGCTGACACTGGCATCATGACTGAGTCTTCAAAAAAATTGTTTTTGAGTTATATAAGGTAGATCTGTAATATCTGTGATTTTTCATCCACAGACTATTCTGTAGATTCATCCTCACAGAGATAACAACTGGGAGCCAGTTGCTGGGCAAAACCACACGAATCAGACAAATCACCTGCTATTATAAACAATCATATGGAATATGCCTCTTAATTAGCTACTCAAGATTATTTTTAAAGTAGCTACTTCTTTGGTTCTGACTGTGTTATTGGAAAGTGAACAGATCTCTAATTTCTTTAAGGGAAAAGAATAATCTTCCAATTCCCTCCTAAAGTTCACTCTATGTTTTATATCAGCTTGTTTATTGTTCAGATCAGAGTATTACATTTTCATTTCTTCTCTGTCCTTAGTGTTACAGCCTCCACCTGGCATTCTCTCTACGCTCTACAACACCTTATGGAGAGATACCATACTCCTTCACAGATGGCAGACAATTGGACGCATGGGGCTTTGATATCCCTGCCCATGGTACAGAGGATTGCCTCTTGGTGATCTTAAAAGTTCCTTTCCCACACCAAGCATTCTATGATTTTATTCCTTCTTGTATTTTTTTGCTAGCTTAAAAAGATTATTTTTGCGATACCTTCTTTAAGAAAAGCTACTAGAATAGCAAGAATAGAAGCTTTCTTTGCACCTGATCAAATTTTAATCCATGTTCCTTGAATGAGAACGAGTAGAACTTCACAAATTACTTTGACATCTTCACCAAAACTTTGAATAGCATCATTAACACCCCTCTAATTCCACTAGAAGTAATTCATCTACATCAGGCCAACACTCCTAGACTTGTGCTTGTCAAAGTAATTTGTCTGTACTTCCAACTAATGAGCTGCTGGCTCAAACAGTATTTTTTGTTATTTGTCCAATCTCAGTCATTGATTTAAACAAGTATTAAAGATACAGTTCCAACACTCACCCTGAGGAATTTCAGAACTAACCCTCTCCTACACAAGAGCTTTCCTTTTGTTGCTAGTGTTATTATGTAGTGAAGTACATTCCTACAAATTATTTTCTAAATCTCACTTCTCAACCTTGTAGTTTCCTATCTGTAAAAAAAATGTATTTTACTGAAGTTGGATAAGACCACACTTGTACATAGACAGGTAGCAGTCTAGCTCAAATAGCTTCAACATTTCATTCTGCTCAGAGCTGTTTTGAAGTTCCCCACATATTCTAAATTACTCTAGCCAGTACAAAGCTGCATAATTTTCTTCCAACATCTCCTTTAATATAGTTTTTATATACACAGCATTCTTGAGTTATCTTGTAATATCTGAGAACAGACTTTATCATTACATGCTCTGTGTTCTTATACCACTTCCACACAATTATGTGATGGAGATTCCCCATTACCCAACATTAGCAGATGACTTGGGAGCTCATCAAATCATCTGTGGAGAGAACTCTTGTACAAAAACCTTGAAAAACACAAACTCCAAGTGATTTATAACCAATGCTGGAGAAAATTTAAACATCTACTGAAATCTGTATGCGTTTATGAAATGAAAAACAATGTTGAAACCCGACTCAGTGTGTTGCTGTGTGTTAGCAATTTGCGTCACTGTTCTAAGATCTGTAGGCAGTATATTTTGTATTAGCAGCCCGGATTTCTGTCACTGTGGCTAAAACACTCTTGGTTTTGTGGTTCTAAGATCTGGTATTGTCTTTAAAAAGCTGGCTTTAGCCCAGATGTTTATCAATTCATCATTTCAGCTCCGTCAATAATCTTCAGCAATTTTAAAAGCAAATGTTTGGTGTTTTTTTAAAAACCTGAAATATCTGCTTTCTCACGTATAGTTTCAAGTTATATACTCAGGTTTGTTTCTTCTGCTCAAGGAAGAAAATTCTCACAAAATCCACAAAGTTATACACATTTACATTAAAATGAAAAAGCCAAGCAAACACACATTGTTTTTTTGAGAACAGATTATTGTAAAAAAATACCTTGTTGTCTGGTGATACTAGTTTATAAAGAAATACAACGTGTTCAGATGACCTTTCAGGCTTTGCTTGTACAACTTCATTACATAAACCTGAGGAAAATGCTTAAAAATAAATTGCCTACATATATAGATTTAGTACTGTGCTTACGTGAAAGAAAAAAAAACCAAACAATAAAATAGCAAAATAACACGCCCAGTTTAAAGTCACAGGAAGTTTCACTATATTGAACAAAATTTAGTTGAAAATAAATTTAAGTGAACTTGATCCTAAATCTGCTCCTCAATGAAGTCTGAAGTGCTTTTGCAAGAGTTTCCATATAAGTATTCCCTTTCAACTCTGTGTTTCTTTTCATTAAACGCAAAACAGAGTGGACACTTACTAACATCTAGGTTGTTTATTCCAATACTTAAGTAATGTACCTGCCTTACAGTTTAACTTTTAGCAGTGGAAATAAATCTTCTTGGGATAATGCTGCATTTAAAGCTCAGTTTTAAGATAAGTTTTGGTAACAGCATGATACAGAAATATTTTGTAACTCTAGATAATATGAATTTCATGTCAGCAGTAGTTTGCCCACAGTTTAAGTTTCTAAAGGGGTACTCACAGTAGGGCTCTATCCAACAACTACACATACTCTAGCTCTTATGTAAGCAAATCCCAAGTTATTGGCAGTCACAGAGTACAAGGACAAAAGAAAAAAAATCAGAACATGCAGTACCATTTGCACATTTGAGGCTAATACATTTCATGCACTTAATCAAGTAACTCAAGATAGTCTGTTTCATCCAGAGAAAGGGCAGAAGTAACTGATTTTACCACGATCTGTTCTCAGGCAGTCTCCACTGATTTCAGAAACCTTCTTTGACTCCAAATCTCCTGGCTGAAGTGCAGTGTTGTGGCTTTCCCCCTGTCAATTGGCACAAAGAACATGCCATGTCAGTTGTCAGCCCGTGCCTGGCTTCTCTCTGTGGATGCTTACCACAGGGTCCTTGTCATCATCCCTGATAACTCATCTGGAGGGAGAATCATACTCAGCACTGAAAGGGTGTTGCTATCCCGGAAGCTGCTCCTTGTTGAAGCAGTTCTGAGTCAGCAATAGTCTCCTCTCATTACTTTCATTACTCAGGTACTGGTTTGTACCTAATGAAGCTTTATGTCCTGTACAAAGAGCACTAAGCCATGGTGTGACCCAAACTACCACATATGATTACCTCCTTCCCACCTTCATTTACCTTCATGACAATTGTTGGCCAGTTAACTCCATGTGATTTTGTTTTCTCTTTCATCTTCAAGATTTAACCAGGCAGAAGCAAATGCAGTCAGTATTGCTCTTTCCAGAGATCTTTTGAGAACACCTTTAAGAAATCCTATAGTCTTTGGAGATTCCATGTGTATTTTTCTGAACTTATAATCATTAATGTAACTCAAAACTTCCAGAACTGCTACAAATAAATCATGCTTTGGGATTTAAAGTGGTTCCTATAGCTTAAGAAGAGCTTTAGTATTCTTTTCAAATTTGGATTTGTTATGGTTTAACAAAATCAAATTAAGAAACAACTGATGTAATCTCAATTTCAGCCATTCTGCAGTAGATCCTGTAACTTATTCTGATCCAGCAAAGCCTGATTCTGCCCCAAAAAAAAAAAAAAGTTGGCTTGCCTGTGTTCTTACAGTGAACTCAAAAGAACTACACCCACCTCTAATGCTTCTGCCTGCTAGATCATGTCCAATTTTTGTGGGACCTGAGAGGATTAGAGATTGTAATACAGAAACAACAATGCATACTTGAAACCACTCAAGGACATGGACAAGATGAAACTTTACTAGTACTGAGCCCCCTTAAAAGCTTGTGAAAAAGTAGAAAAGACGTTTTCTACTAAAAAAGTCTTAAATAGATTTAAATTAAGAAGAAAATAATATAATTTCTTATAAAAATATCCTGTGGAAAATTTTAAGAACACCTAAAAATCTTCAGCATAGAATGATTTTTCATTTTATTTTTCTCTGTAAATTGAACAAGCTCAGCCTTCTGAGCTAGCCTATAAGATTCATCATGATATATATTTTTTCAAAGAACAATGCAGTTGTTAAAATATACATTCATCTCATCAAATTTATTTTTTAATTCTGCTCAGTTGTAAAAGTGTCAGGGTGTTTTTAAGCTTCAGAGATTAAGATTATGTAAGTTAATAGTTTTCTAGCAGAGAGCATACTTGTAAATCAGTCTTACTTTGGAATATCTCCAGGGGATCTCTGTGTTCAGCTTTGACTGGACTTCTGAACAAACTGCACTTTCCCTGCACCTGCAATCTTCATTTTTTCCTAGTGTGGTGGTTTACTGTATCATATACCTTTCTTGTGGCATTCTTCAGCTAGCTACACAAAGACACAGCCTCTGCTCGGCTGTAAAATTAACAGAAAAACACAGTCTACGTATATTTTTAACTCTGGCCTTCTATTTTAGGCAACACTGAAGAGAGCTTCAACGCAAATCATGCCACTTGATTTCAGTTGATGCATTACAGGGAAAGATATCTGCTTTGTAAAATGCTCCAGAATGTTTGCGTTAACAGATTCTCTAAAGGAAAAAAAAATAACAACAACAAACCAAAACAACATGACCAACTTCTTGAGGCGAATCCCTTCAGCACAGCTGGGAACCAAGGCAACGGGGAAACAAAAGGCCGAGAGGGGCCCGCGCGTCATCTGCCCCACACGGAACACGGCGCTCGGCACGCTTGGCAGGCGGGTGGCGGCTGCCCTGCGTTGTGTTTGTGTCCCGGCCACTGCGAAATGTTCATGCGGGCTCTGGGCCCCCAACCAAAGCCAGCCCTGACCCTCACGGCTGCTCTGCAGCTGAGCAGGACGGCCCTGCCAGATCAGCAGCCCGGCCTGCCAGCCAGGACGCCCGGGCCTGGCTCTCAGGGTGCTTGGAAAGACAGCCTCTCATAAAGCTGAACGTGGGAGGCTTCCCAGGGGGAAAGCAGCAGAGCCGAGGAGACCACAGGGAGTTTTTCCACCAGTGCTTTATCAAACCTGATGAAACTGTTCTTAGCATGACACTGATTTACTAAGATGTTTCTCGCTTCAGTTTAACCCAGACTAGTGCCAATAGTAGAAGATGTGAACTGCAAGGAAAAGTAAATAACTAACTTATTAAAATTATGCAGCTGAAATAAAGAAATTAATAAATGGCAACAAACTCCTTAATTGGTTGATTTAATCTCTTTTAATTTTTCCCATGAGGCAGCTAATAGGGTAGTTAATGAGCTGCCAGTCATCAGTCATTGGACACTGACTGCTCCACATTCAGGAGGCTGCTTTAATAATATAGGTGCTTATTTCATTCTGGCAGCAGAACAGGATTGACATTATTAGTTAGGAAAGAGATCAGACATTTTGAGCAAAGGAGAAGCAATCATTCTAGTTATACCAGTCTGAACTGTTCTCATAAAACTCAATATAATATTAACTTTTTCCTTATTTGGATTAGAACAGAGGAAAACACCTAAAGCCTGGTATGAGGTATAAACCAAAATAGGGCACAGGATTTCAACACACAGAATTACTCTAGCTCTAAAACAGCAGGGGGTCAGCACAGCAAATGGACATCCACCTTCAAAAGACATTTCTCTCTGTAGACAGTGATTGTTAGAATAAGCTTCAGTCTACTCATAAATTGGCAGATATCAAATCACGGGAAAAAAGTTAATATTTTATAGTAGGGAGTGAGTTTCTTCTAGTCTTTTTTGGTGATGCTGAACAGTTAAGCCAGTTTATATGGTACAGCTCTTCAAATAATTTCAGCAGTCCTGACTGATAAAATCCACTTCTCCTTCTCTTAGCATCATTTCCATGAATCTGCAATGAATCAGTTTAAGGAACTAAAACTAATCACTTTTCTTTTTGTAGAGCTAATTATTTTTGTTGGTTTTTTATCGACTTGAACAAATCCAATGAATATCAGTCAAAGAACAAGGGAGGAAGTGGAAGTTGTTTTAACTCTTATGCAATAACAGTTAAACCCAATCTGTTTAAAGCACTTTGTTTCAGGCAAACACTAAGGATAATCTCTGTGAAGTTTTGGTTCGGCTATGAGGATGTAGCTAAAAGGTAAAATGTCAAAGCCAATGAAAAACTATTTTTTTACTGCCTGCTACCAAAGTACTATTAAAATATGTCTGTTCAAATAGAAAATGGATTATTTATACCCATTAAGGTTCTCCCTACATAGTCAGTGACCTGTTGAACCTAGTAAGCAGCAGTCTCTTGACAGGAGGGGGCTGAAAAGCATAACAAGAGTAGAAATACGGTAAAAACATTTTTTCTCAGGTACTCATGACTATTGGTTATTACCAGCAAAAATAATCCCTCATGCCTCTATGAATGAAAACAGTTGATGCTGTAAATCCTAGTACACCTGTGATGACATAACCAGACATTCATGGACTTACTAGGCAAGAATTGCAAAAAGGGTCTGTCACAAAACCAAAAAGCTTCTAAACCTGGCTGACCTTTGGCTCAGCTCTCTGAACCACAGAAAACAGCCACCTCCTCCATGAGCTGAGAAAACTTAGATGTTATTTGAGGGAATCATACAGATATTTTGCAGGGAGGATTAAAATCAGCAAAAGACATAAAGAGCAACTTTTCTCAAGTAGCAGTAAGGATCTCCATACGAGACCAAAGTTGGAGAAAAAAAAATTGGGGAGCATGGTGTTGATTCTTAAATTGTGGCTACTGTTCTTCCCATAGTCAGAAGAAGAAAGTTTTCTAGTCAGGTGGAAAAAGTTATCTAGAGGGACAAAGTCCTACAGACACAGTAAAAATTATCTTCCATTTGTAGAATCTAGCCCATACACTCTAGACTACCTGTCTTTGGATGCATAGTCCACATAAAGTTGAGACTCCTCATATATAGAAAGTGAAAATTTCAAGTTTGTGTTAAGCACTATCCACTGTTACTGGTCAGAACCAAGGCAGCAGCTCCCCAGAAACAGGGTAACAGTCCTCAACTCAGACGTTGTTTACACAAGGAGTGTAGGTTACAGTGACCTCTCCTCAAATGCTTGGGGTTTAATTCTACAACACAATGATGATCACCAATACAGCTGCTTAGCTGAGACTGCGCTGGAGGGATGGGAAAAGGGAGGAAAAAGAGCTACTTTCCTTCTCCTTCTGGAGAATTCCAGAGTTCTAGTCTGAACTTGTAAATTAATTTTTACATGAGTCAGGAAACAGCAAGCAGGTGTTCACCATTCATGTGCTTCCAGGATCTGCTCAGCAGTGACAGAGAAGGCCAGTGGAGCTGGAGACAAGTGTGGAGCACAAGTCCTATGAGAATCAGCTGTGGGAGCTGGGGTTGTTCAGCCTGGAGAAGAGGAGGCCCAGGAGAGACCTTATCACTCTCTACAGCCTCCTGAAAGGAGGGTGTATCCACATAGGGGTTGGCATCTTCAACCAGGCAACTGGTGACAGATCAAGAGGACGTAGTCTAAAACTCCTGCAGATGAGGTTTAGGTTGAATGTGACAAAGAATTTCTTCACAGAAATGTGATTAGATATTAGAATGGACTTCCCAGGAATGTGGTGGTGCCACTGTCCTTGAAGGTGTTTAAGGGAAGATCGAATGTGGCACTCAGTGCCAAGGTCTGGTTGACATGATGGTGTTGGGTCATAGGTTGGACTCTGTCATGGGACAAGAGGGAGCTTCAGACAAGCCCTAGCTTAGCCTCAGATTTCTGGCAACTGCTTAAATTTAAGAAATCACTCTGACATGCAAGTTTCAGGGATGGTAAATCGGGTCTATTTTTTTATTAAACAGACCACAGATAACAGACAAAAGATCTTAATCAGACTTACTTACTGCAAAGCATAAAATTAAAAAGAACTACTCATAGATTACAGCATAACATGAAAGAGTGCACAATATAACAAGGTTGCATCTATATTAAAGCTAGAAAAAGAAGTAGTATTGATTAGGGGCCAAATATAACTTACCACCAATATGTCAATAATGTACACAGATTCCTTCACTCAGCCTCCAGAGCAGTAACTGCAAAGCAGGGGTCTCTGCTCAGGCTGGAAACTCCACACATTTTCAGGGATGTGTAGAATGTTTCTGCTTTGTGAAAGTTTTGGGGTAGCTTTCGTAGTTTGTAAAGTGAGGTGTCTATCAGTGACAAATCCAGCTTATATTCCAGTTCTCTCTCTATTGGCTGTTGGGAGATGCCAGACCACTGTTAACTCCATGGTGCCAGAATACCTCACTACGAGACAGCTTGTCCTGTTTGAGTTATCTGACCAGTTCATAAACAAGAGATAAGCTCTTATAATGGGGGCGAGATGCTCTGCTACAGGCTTGATGATCTCAGAGGTCTTTTTCAACCTAATTGATTCTGTGATTCTGTGACAGTGAATGGTGTATTTTGGTGTACACTGATCTATCAGTCTGTATTCTGTAAAGAACCATGTTTCAAGACTTTGGCACTGGCCCACTCAGAGTTGTATTTTGGGATACTGTGGAATGGAACTCAAACCTGAGTTCTGACATGGGAGAAAGAGCTGTTAACAGATGTAGAGAAGTGAAATCCTTTGCCAGGGCTGCAGCTTGAAGCAGAGCTTTCACTGCTTTTATAGATTCAGCTTTGAAGAAGGAAAACAAAGATCGTTACAAATTTGTTTCACTTAGGAAAGAACATTTTCCCAAATATTCAAACAGCATAAGTAGATTATAGAAAATACAGGCACAGGACCTTCTGTTTCTTGATTCAGATCAAGAAAATGAATGCAAGTCTTCTTTTGCTCAGATACAGAGCTCCCGGCTTTGATGAAAGAGTTCTCTCCACCTTTTTGTAAGAAAATCTATCTTGTTCTGATGATGCCTTAGTTAATCTTCTGTATCATATATGAATACTTGAATGGGAGATCCTGTGGAATATCCCGACCCTGCTTCTTTGAAAACAATCTAGCTAAGTTGCTTCTTCAAAGTTTTGCCTTCAACAGTTCTGTATTACTATTGTACTGTCCCTTCATTTCACAAAAACAAAAATGAAAACACTCCTCATTATATGTTAGCAATCTTCCAAAACCCTTCTGGTGGTGCCTTGTTGCTTCCATTCTTCAGACTTAGACTAGCCAATTTTTATCAGGCATAAAAATCTCTGAGTCATGTCCATTTCTATGTCCCAGGCTTTCTGGACTGCTTTCCTTTGTAGCAATTTCTCAAACTCACATGAATGTGATTTTGAAAAATATCTTTTTTGTATTTCCTTCCCTGTTCCTCCCAAATGTTCACAACAATGCTTGTCCTACTTTCATAATATACTATGATTTTAATGCACCTCTGGGCCCCATCTCTCACTCCTAACAACCTTACATAGGATCCAGCTCTTGAGATTCAAAGAGTCCATTACAGTTAATTTTCTACAATACAGCAGCAAAACAACCTGTCTTTCATAAATTAAACTGCCCTCCTTTCACTAGTCCTTGCTTGTCCCAGAATGCACCTCAGAAATGAAGTCAGACACAGCTAATTATGTATGTCCACTCTTTGTTTACCTCTCTTTACAGGACCTGCCTCATGGCCTCCAGCAAGAATAGGCATGATTACATTAAAAAGTCCAGGGGACCTCTGACCATCTCTCAAACCCTATGCAGTGCCATTAGTACTGAGTTGTGGACAAGCCTCAACTTCTGTATCTCAATTTAGCCTATTCGAACTATTCCTCCTTGGAGAGTTATTACACATTAAATGAACCAGAGAGCAAAATGCTGAACATGTAGTACTGCAGCAGCAGAAACATTCATCTGTAATACAGGACAGCCAGGATCCTTGCTACTGTTAACACCGCATTATTTATGAAAAGTGAAAATACTGACAGAATAAATGAAACTATTTAATTTTTATTACTATTAGATATTAACACCCGTTAACTGCTTGGTGATGTCAAGTGAAATGATTCCAGAGTAGCTATTCAGATTTCTTTCAAATTGGAAAAAATTGGATATAATAGTACTTTTATTCTAGTGGATAAGAGAAATCAACTGAAACATAGATTATTAAAGATATAGTTTAAATCTGAAAGAAAGCAAACACCTTACACTGACTCTCTAAACATCCATGAGAATGAATGCCCTAGTCTCTCAACTACTTTGGCTAAAATTTCTGGTTAAAAATTATATTAAGAACCACAAGGATGAGACAAAGAAACATGGAAGTTTTTTTTAAGAAGAAAAGAGTTCAATCTTAGGAGAATTTAAAACCATTTAAATAGGCTACGATGCTTTTTTTTAAATAAAAATAACTTGTAGCTGAGTTCAGAATTTGTTTATCAAACCAGATATTAAACACACTAATTCAATAGTTGCACTATCCCTTTCATGCTTTTTATGGGGTCAGGTGATGCTTTCAAAAGACCTGAGTGTCATAAAACACCATCTGCTTTAAAAGCACCTCTTTACCTCATCAGCTTCACCCTTGGGTTACACTGTTGCTGTAAAATAGTGTTCAGATTTCTTGTGAAACACAAAATATTTCTGGCCTGTCTACCTGTCAGTATCCGTACCATTCACATATAAACCAGCTACTTCTGAATCAATTAGCTTAAGCATTTTAAATCAGTATTACTGCATTAATATAACTCTCCACTGGGGCTAATATATGCTGGTTTTTAGCGTTGTGTAATGTAGCCTATTCCCCTTATAGTTTTAGTTAATGAAAGACTTTTACACATTTTCTTCCAAAAACTGTTGTGTAACATCACTGTGCACTGTAAATTGTTTCCCACTTCCATCTGCTGTCTGCTCTAAACTGCTCTGTTTTGCAAAGTTTTTGTCTTACAGTTCTTCAGCATAAAACCTTGTTGTAATTTCTTCTGGACTATGGCTACCAGTAGCAGTGGCACATAACGGTTATACTGTCAATACATTCTTACTAGTCAGAGTCTAAAAAAGTGCCTAAAAATTCATTTCAATGAAAACATTTCATAACAGATGGGATATCATAAGACCCCTGAGTTCAATGGGATATACTTTACTAATCAGCTGAGCTGAGTACCTTCTTCTCAGCAGTCTCAAACGAAAGGCCCAAGGTGCAAAGGCCCACCAAAGGCCCCACAAATATGATATGGGTAGCAACCAATCTAGACTTAAATTTTGTTTGTGACTACAGTGACAAGAATATATTAAATCATAAACTAGAGATTATCATGGTTGATTCCTAGTACAGATAAGGTATTAACACACACAAAAAGATTTGTACCTATACCAGTCACTGCCACAACTTTCCAACAAAGTTCAGACAAGCCAAGGTAATTTGAATGATGCCAGGTAGTTCTGAAATATGTTTGTATGGGGTTTGTGTGGCAAGGGTTTGGTAGCATAGAGGCTACAGGAGGTGTTCTGTGAGCAGCTGCCAGGAACTTTACCCACGTCCAACACAACCAATGCCAGATGGATCCAGTATGGACCCACTCCTGACCATGGCTGAGTGCCAGGATCAGTGATGGCAGTAGCACCTCTGGAAAATGTATTTATAAAGAGGGAACAAAAAATGCAGCCTCTCCATCTAGAGAGAGGAATGAAAATTTGTGAGAGCAACAGCTCTGCAGGTACTGAGGTCAGTGAAGGAGGTGAATGGTGAGGAAGCTGTCCCTGCAGCCCCTGGAGGAGCCCACAGTGGAGCAGGGAGATGCCCAAGGGAAGCTCTGACCCCATGGGAAGCCCGTGCTGGAGCAGGCTCCTGGCAGGACCTGTGGCCCGTGGAGAGAGCAGCCCACATTGGGGCAGGTTCCTTGGCAGGACTTGTGACCCCTCAAGGGCCCCACAGTGGAGCAGCCTGTTCCTGAGGGACTGCACCCTGTGGAGGACTCAGGTTGGAGCAGTTTGTGAAGAGCTGCAACCCATGGGAAGTACTCACACTGGAGAAGTACATGAAGGACTGTTTCCCATGAGAAGGATGCCTTGCTGGAACAGGCAAAGAGCATAAGGACGAAGGAGCAGCAGAGAAAATGTATGATGAACTGAGCACCCCCACCCCTTGCTCCCCTGTATTGGCTGGGGGAAGGCAGAGAAATAGAGTGGAGTTGAGCCTAAGAAGCAGAATGGAATAGGGAAATTTTTTCTTTTAGATTTGTTTTCTCATTATTATTGTTGTTTCTCTACTCTCATGTTATTAAGCAAAAAATCAATTTACCGGAACTGCCTGTGATGGTAGTTGATGAATGATTCTCTCCGTGTTCTTATCATGACCCATGAGCCTGCTGCTTATTTTATCTCCCCTGCCCAGCTGAGGAGGGGAGTGACAGCATGGTTTAGGTGAACACCTAGCAGCCAGCCAAGGTCAACCCACCACATCACTGATAGCAAAGGGAATGACAGTTTTACAGTTATATTTCCACACAACATGCTAATTAGATGTAGTTGCTACTGTACAGTTTCTATGATGACCTAAGTCTCTAGATCTAATTGCTTTGCTGGATACAGTACAAACATCAAAGGTATACTTCCCTTTTCAAAGAATGTGAAACCTAAGAATTTAATGCATAAAATCTTCTCAGTAATTCAGACCAGAAGAGGTTTCAGGAGGTCATCTAGACCCCAAGAGCACCAAGGAGGGATCAACACTGCCAATATAAGTCCTTAGATTTGCTTAATCTATCCAATTAGGGGAATTTTGAAACTTCATTAGCAATAATCTTTACTATATAAGTAATAAGATTACTTATATAGTATTTATATTAATAAAATGTTCTTAATACATCTTCTGTATCTTGCCTGCTACAACTTAATTCAAGTACTTCTTTTGCAGCCTAAAAGCAACAGAACAACAGACTGCTCCTGTCTCTCTGCCGAGCTCAGACACTACTTTGAACACTTTAAATAAATCTTCTCTTATTTAGATGTAGCAGTCTTGATTATTTTTCTCATGTGCCACATTCTCCAGATCTCTAAATCTTCTTACTCTGCTGCAGACTCCCCATCTATCTTTTTGAAGCACTGTGCCTCTGAAATACAAAGTGCTTTAGCTGAGGCCTTGAAAATATTGAAGGGAGTAAGAGAAACACTTTGCACAACTCAAACCACACCCCCATTTGTAAATCCTGGCATGGTATTTACTTTTTGCACAGCAGGATGATGTTATTGACTCCTGTTCTTCTTTTGTAGTGTTAAACCCCTCATTTATACCTGTTAAGATCTGATTATTAAAATGACTGGAGAGGTCCCTCTGCTCAAATTAAGATCCAAATGAGACCATATTCTGAAGTCAACAGTACAGCTTTTATTAAACAGTAAATGTGAGGGAGAGAGTTGGAGGGAAAAAGGAGGAGGGGGTGAAAGAAAGAGAAAAAAATATGACCACTCCATAGATTCCAACGATGTCCCATTGGTCCACTTCTTCTGGTCTTCTCAGTGGTTGTAGACTTGTCAAGGTGATGGTTGCAGACTATATCCATCAAGTGGTGGAGGGAAAGAACTCAAAAAACACCAGGTCCATGGGTTTTACATTATTATGAGGCTATGTGGAAACACCCGCTGTACCTCCCCTGGATGATGTAACGCTGGATCATGGGATATTTCATGACTCCTTGACATCTTCTAAAATGTTGCAGCTGTCTCTTACCATTGTAGTTGAATCAGTCATAGCCCATTATAGCAAATCAGCCAAGATGAATACCTTCATGCTACATGCGACTGTCCTGATACTTTGGAGGGGACTTATTACAGCAGAGTCATTATGTAAAGGAGGACATTTGTGTGATAAGAAGGACTTATGCCTCCTCTCAAGATATGTCTTTTTTCAACCTCTTGCATTATCTGGAAACTCAGCTTGTAGCCCCCAGCATGCACACCCTTTTGCACTCTGTGCAACACTAGCAAAGCACTCAGCCAATTGTTTGAGCCCTTAGCACCAACAGTCTACTCAGCACCTGCCTGGTTTGAGTCATTAATCACTAGCAATCCAGTCTCTCACAATACCAGCTATTTTCCTGAACCCTTGTGACCTCAGTCCCGTATTTGTGCAGTTATGGATCTGTGTTTCAGAGCAGCACCTTAGTCTTATTTCTACTAAGCAAGTTTTTATTTATCAGAAACCATACAGCAATTATAATGTAAAAAATCCTTTTTTTCTCTTCTTCTTCTCCAATAAGCTGAAGCCCCTCTCCTTTCACCACTGTCTAGTACAATGGTATAATGCTGTCCATGTCACTAATGACATATAGATTAATTGCCACACCAAGGAGCTTTCTGCCCCTTTGCTCAGACAGTGACCAACTGATAACCAGTTGTAAATAATTTTCCAAGGACTGGCCATCCTGCACAGTACCTTCTTATAGACTATATGTTTCTAGCTAATTTATGAAAATTTCATGAAATTGTCTTGAAAGCCTGACCTCCGTGCACATACACGATATCACTACTGCTCTTCTGTCCTTGAATCTTGTTAACTTCTTTAGAAGGAAATCAGAACACTGTTGAAAATATTTCTTTTCAGTGGGGACTTGTGTTGCTGTTACTTATCTCCATGCTACATGTAATGGATTTACTTCAGTGTCTTAGAGCAGTTTATACAAGTGATCAACACAGAGAGGGAACAGCTAAAAAAAGATCTGTTAAAAATTGGCACAGAAGATACTAATTGCTAACAGGCTACACAAACTGCTAACCATATCTTCTGTTTTCCAAAGAAAACCTTTTGCCTCCTTTTTCTTCTGTTTTTTTTAGATGCTAGGCTCAGGACATTTTAACACAAGGTAGGACACGGCAGGTGCTGTGCCCGCCTTCTTCTACTGCAAGTCCAGCCCCTTATGGTGACATGTAAACATTTCTAAAATACATACAGTAAGGTGTGCATAAATATTTATAAATAGATGGACTATATAAATGAATTTATATTTGCAAAAGTTTAAATATTGCTTAATAAGAGGTATCAATAATAAAGTTTAAATATGAATAGAAAAAAAAAAGTGAGGAGAAAAAACAGATAGACAACCACCCATTAACACGACTGATGGAACCCCAGCCAAATTACTGCACAGTGTTACTTGGTCAGTCTTTGGATTCTGTGCTGTGCTGCAAGATACAGACAATGTTGCCTACTAAAATGGAAAATCAGAAAAAAATTTCAACTTTACAGGAACATGTGCAGGGGTGCTAAGAAGAGTTCACAATGGGTTTTCCTCAAAAGAGAAAATCCATTGGTTAAATGATAGATGTGATGAAATATCTGAAACGAACCCAAATTACCCAGTGTGACAATGACAAGGGCAGGGGATTACACTTACCCAAAGGCCTCCCCTGAATATGGTGCAGCAGTAAACATGGCTCCTGTTAGGACAAATGATGAACTCCTGAAAGCAGCTTAGAGGTCACCTATACCTTACATAGCAGACTGGATTTAAAAATTCAGGATGTCTCCTAACGTATCATCCACGGCTGAAAGTGCTCAACACATAATTCATCAGGCTCACTCTTCAACAGCATTGCAGCAAAGATCCAGCATAGTTGTTCAGACCTACACAATGTTTCCCACTCTGGTCCAGGGGGCAAATTGTGTTAGAGCTAACAGTAATGACATCTCAAGCAACAAGGTCTTTGCATTGGGGCAACTTTAGAGAAATCCAGGATAGGTTTAGTACATTATTCGGAGATGCCATGAACAAAAAGCGGCCTTGTTAAAATATATGTTAAAATATATCTCCTTTTCTAGTGGTCATCTTCCAGTGGGTTATCTTCCTCTGTATTTCTTGGTTTTTCCTAGTGTTCAGTAGAGTTTACTATTCTTCTATTTCTTCTGGTGGCTGGAATACAGAGCACTACCCATCCTTTTCCTTTTAAGGGTTTGAGAAAGGACAGTTCTTCAGGGCAGTGACGTGTCTCTCAACAACCCTGGAGACCTCCTGCTTTGCCAGACTTCCAGCTTGGCCAGAACTGCTTGGGAGACCTATCTGATCGTATCTGTGGCCATATTCTTAGCCATGCTTTTAACATGTGGCTTAACAATTCCAAAACTCCTTGAGAAAAACTATATAGCTTTTGCAAAGAGGCTGTAAAACACAGCTCCTAGTCCACTTGGGATATTTAATAATTAATGTGCAAGGAGGGGTTCTTTTAATTATTTTGTTACTCCTTTTACTACTTATTTACTATATGGTGGCTTTGTTAAAACACCAGAACCTTCTAGGTCATCAGATAAAATTCACAACCTTCTTTCCGCAATGAAATAAGACATGCTTGCTTTCATTTGTATTTATTTCAGTGCTTCCTCTATGAAATCAATATTGGTTTATTGGCACATAATGCAGTTTGTACTGTGTTGATGCAATGAGCCCACTGCTATTATCGTTTTCCACAATTCACCGTAAGAATGGGACTAATAAATCTCAAACCAGCTGGTACTCAGCAATGTTTTGTGTAGAGGTAGATGGAGATGAAAACATTCCGGGCATGTCAACGAAAAGGGAAACTGTCACTGGCAACCTCAGAAGTTTCCAAAAACCATGCTACCTTCCCAGTTGTATGAAAAATACAAGAATTTTTATCCATTTTAGGCTTTGCTTTCCTAATTGCAGGAGTAAAGACCAGATCCATGGCTGGTCAACTGTTAAAGCTCTCTTGTTGGGGCTAATAAGTGTTTATACATTCCAGCAAGATGCATATGAATAATGGACTTGCTGCAAAGAATAATGCCATGTCTTAACCAGCAGCACTATTAATATTATTCCAGCTGTCTGGGTATTGTATTTCTGCTAACCTCATCTCCCACTGGCCTGACAGCTTCCAGGGGCTTTGAATAGCTGTTTGGTAAAGTTCAAACTGGTGTTTTGTGGAGCTATTTTGGTGCAAGCTTTGTTGGGGAGCACAATGTGAAAACTGTGGTTTACCATCCTTCTTTTTGTCCCACTCTGGCTCCAACTGCTAAACATCATGGACTGGAGAGGCTTTTATCCAGCTGTTAAATTTCTAGGGCAAGCAACACCCCTTTACAAATAGCTGTTTCTGCCCTCATCTTTTTACTGCTACAAACTTTTTAACTTTGCCCTCAGTAGTGTTCACTTTTTAAAGCTCACTGGAATAGAATGTCCCTTCATACTTTGGTGACTGTAGTCTCTTAAGCAGTACATCTGAGACTCTCACAGTTTCAACTAATACCTGTGAACATCTGTTCATAACCACTGTCAAATCTTTCTTTTGTCCTAAATATCCTCATGGTCTTCCTTTCTGAGTGGAGGTATATTTACTCTAATTTTACACAAATTACCAGACATGGTTTTCCAATCCCTTGCACAGCTTTGATGTTTCACACACATGTCTAACTCTGGCAGTAATGAAGAAGCTGTGGTTATAATCCTTTATTATAAACCCCAATAACACACCGATGTAGCAAATGGTAACGGTGTGCTCTAAAACATCCCCATGTCTTGGTTTTGAGTACCCTGTTTAAGCAATCTGCGACAGAGGCATCTACCTTATTAGTAGTAAAAAAGACGTGAAAATTATTTTACTTTAACAGCTTGTGTGAAGGCTGATTTAAGAACATCCATTCTCTCCTTGGTCTGTAATTACTGAGGCAGGAAAAAATTATTTTAAAAGCTTCACCTACTTGAGAACCCATTCTGCCTTTCAGACACACAGTCCAGGCACACTTGGATAATATGTTCACCACCACTAAAATGAGCTTAATGCTGTTATTATTGTGCTTAGAATAGCCCACAAATACCTGTTACTTCTAAAGGACTTTTTCACAGATGTATGTATATTGTGAGTTTTGATTTACATGACATGAGACCACCTGTTTTATGTTCAGATAACAGTATTGCTTGTTTCAGAAAATGGCCTTAAACTCCCAAAGCTTCCCAGTTCTCCAGGAGCACAGAAAATATCTTTTAACAGATGGTGCAGTCTATCAACATGCTGCTACTACATACATACAAAAAAACAAACATTAGGCAACATTTAAGTCATGTTCAATGAAACTTTATTTATTAATTGATCACTGGGGTGATTGATCACTGTCTCCTATTGTCACCATTTCCTTTCTTTCAAAGCTGGGGTTTTTGGTTATTTTTCCTTTTTTTTAATCCTGTGGTTCTAAGCAGGAATAAAAACAATTCACAGAAAAAATGTGTCTTTTGTGCATTTAGCCAGGATTGTGTTTTCAGAAAGTGCTATGAACTCCACATCAGCATAAGGATAAGGGAATACATGGAGCATAAGCCCTGTCATGGTATTGCAAGTGTGTGTTAGAACACTGAGATGTAGACAAGAGTTGCCTTACCTCCCCTTACACAAACTTTTGTTTTCATAATCCCAGCCCAACCATCTTCTTTTGAATGCACATGGTCTTTTTGGAAAACATTTTGGGATATATGTGTCCCTACAAACATTTTCCCATGAAGTTATTTTTTCCTTCTGGCCTTCACCTGTAGTAAGCAATATTAACTATATTTTCTAGAATAGGAGAAAGCTGCAGGACAGCCCCAAGGGGACCTGGTTGGTTTGAAGGTAGAAGAGGGTCAGATTCACAGATCTGGTCTGTTGTTTGGATCTGGGGATGGGTGGCAGTCTCCTGGACAGCTTCACAGGTTCCCCCCTCTGCCCAATGCACATTCAGATCTTTTCATGTCCTCCCACTCTCTCTGACATACTCCCACACCATTTAACTGTACTCTCCTTTTATTTTGCTTTCTTTTACTAACATTAAATTTTCACTTAATTTCATTATCTCTTACTAAACATTTTCATACACACACTTTATAAATTAAATCCTTGTATAGTATAAAGAAGTATAACTATGTATGAACATACATTTATATACTTTGTACACTCTCACCTATGTCTTTGTAAAGACACAAAAATGCACATAGGTGTGTGTATCTATGAGGGCCTTTGACATACTTTTGTGGCAAAGCAAAAGGCAAAGTTTTCAGCAAGTACAGGGGGTTCAGAGAACACATGGTGTATGGCCACAACCATGACAAAATGGTGACTCCTGTGGACAAAGGGAGGACTTCCAAGGGCTCATGGATCTGATACATTTCTAGGCTAAGTGTATTATATGGCTGGAACTGGGGGGAGGGCTTCTGGTGACAGTGGTCATAAGACTTTTAAGGGTCAACTCTTCCAGCAGAAGTCAGAGGAATGGAGTCTGCACCATTTGGCACCAAAGTTGTTCTTTAATTGAGAGCAATGACATCTCCCTTGGTTGTAGCCTTATCTCATCCCCTCCTCATTTGTGTAAGTCACAACAGAAATCTACACTGCTGCCATTCAAACAGGGAATGAAGAGAGGTGCTAGACGTAAAATAACTATAAAACAGTATATAATAATAATTAGGGAGTGAACTTACATATGAATACTGTTTTAACATACAACAGTAATAATTACAGGGAGTTTGGGGCAATTTGGCATTACTTAGGCTAAGCAGATATATGATGATTAGGATACAGAGTTGATACAAGACACATGAGGCAGGGCTTTTCCTGAAGAGAAGATTAGAAGACATACCTTGAGTGACAAATAGACAGGAAACTATTTTTTGTCTTCCTTATATTAGGACAAAATAGTATGATCATACCCAATTACCTTATCTAGACAAAAAATCCTTTATATTGTTACTTAAAACAAACGGACCACATGAAGATTCCAAATTCAGATCCCCAGACTGTTCCACTGAACCTGGTTACTTAACAGTTCAGTTAAACAAAGTATTTTAGCTAACACTTCAATCTAAATAAATAATTTCTATATTAATGTTTTAAAGACTAATCTTTATTATTAACTTAAAACACATACCTTCTATTTTTTCTCATTTTTATTCTGCATTCGCAAAATCATGATCCACCTACCTTTCATAAGGTAGGTAGAATTTGCCCTATAATCACTGAAGAGAATTGTTCTTTTTTTTCTCTTTGCATCATGATTAAGTAAAAGGGTTCTTTTGAAAGAAAAGCCTACTCTTTTTGGATTGACTTTCTTGAACTCTCATGATTTCCCAGATAATGTTTAGGGGTGGAGAAACAGCAACAGCAGCAATCCAATTTTTGGATCAGGCTGAGAGCAGATGTAGATTTGGCGACAAGTCATCTTTGCTTTTCCAAAGACCATCTCCTCTTTCATCCAAGAAAGAAGGGTTACACCATACAGCAACATCCAAAATGTGCTATTCATCAAACAGATGATCTGTTGTGAATTCTTATCCCTCCATTTTTATATCATGATTGCTCCTGATTGTTCTTGCTCCAGTTAGAGGTCTGAAAGTTTTCAGAAATTATTAGTGCCAAGTTTATTGACTGTTTTTATGAACCAGTACATACTTGCTCATAGGGAATGTTATGCATCACATGTTCACCAGAAGTGGAAATGTGACAATTTAAAACCACTGTTAATATGGAATGACTTTGCCCTGAGGGAACAATGAATTTGGAAAGAGAATTGCCATGCCAAAAACCTCGGGTTACCTCAGGTTGTAAGGGGTTTGAAATTCAGGAGATTAGAAAATTTCTTAAGACAAGGAAAATGAATGATATCAGACGTAACAAATATGCTGAATGAGAACTTTTCAGAGATCATTATCTGCAAATCTAGAGGGATCATAATGATATCTAACCTATATACAATGCAATAGGACTCAACCTAAATGCGATCCCTAACAGCAGAGATATTTTAACATTTCTTTTCAACGTTTATTTTTTCTCATTTTAAATTCACTAATTTAGAGTGCGTCAGGAAACAAGAACAACTCTGCCTGCTTGGTCATACGCTGTTGCTAGGTATGGGGTACATGCAGTAAAGAAAGGGTCAGCCAGAGCCACAGCTGCACTTGGCATGCTGCAAGTAGAGGAACTACCAGTGGCTCTACTGGAACTTATAAAGTTTTAGGGCTAAAAAGTGGTTGTAAATGTAGCCTGTTGGATATGAAAGTTTTTTAACAAGTAAGTTTTTAGGAGGATTAAAACTCATATTAAACAGAATTATTACCAACCTGTATCTATCTGTGAGAGATAAAGCAAGGTCTCAGAGCAAGGCCTCTTCAGTGAGACCAGGCAATATAAAAGATAGAAAGACCAACAGTTAGAAATCTTCCATCTCTCATTATTTAGCTTGTAAAAAACCCTGCACCCTTGGCTTCATAATATTGAATTAAATCGATCCACAATGATAACTTAGGGTGAGAGTGAGGATTGCAGGATAGGTATTGCTACAGCTGCAAAATTAAAGTAACATGGGCTGACTCTTTAAAAGGGTTAAGATCTCAATCAAGGTTGATCAACTAAGTTTAACCTAACTGCCCATGCAGCCTAAGTACAGACTCGCGTGACAGGAGATTTTTAATTCAGAGCTAGGCTAAGGAGAAATGTGATAGCAATCACAGAAAAACAAGAGTGAAAACCAAACAAGGCATCCCCCTCCCCCTGCCCCCCTTTCCCCTCCCCCCCAAAAAAATCCTGTAGGAGAATCGTCAGGAAAAGTTCAGTGGGAAAATCTTTGCAAGTAAAGTTGTTAGAGCATTAGATCAATCCAATTTATGACTACAACCAAAAACTTAGGGTACAGGTTGAGCTGCCCTTTGATCTTACCTTGTGAAGCAACCCTACAAACTCTCTGAAAGGCAGCTGTACTGAAGAAATAAATGGGAAACAAAAGTGGTGCTGAAGGCACAGAAAACTAAGGTTTTCTGGGAAGAATACAACTTTGAAGGAAGGGTATTATATAGCAAGAGTTTACAACAAAATTCTAAAAAATCCTAACTGAAGAATAAAAGGTGTATTGATATGAACATGAGGGTACATAAATATATAGAAAACACAGAGTTTGTAAATTTGAGTCTCTGGAAATACCAGAATATTCGTTTCAAACAAGACAAATGGAAGTGGTAGTAGGAACAAAAGCATTTCTAGTGTTCTTTGAGACTGTAATTAACCTGTGTCTGATTCTGGAGAGGAAAACGACCTTGGAGGATAGAGGTTTCAACTCAAATAGTGATATGGCTGAATGAAGTGGCTGAACTCCATTTGCTTCACTGCCATAAGGATTGTGTGGAAGTCAAACTTCCACAATCTCTAGATGAAAGCCAGAGCTTTCAAAAGCCCCGTTTGTCCCGTTTCTGATAGCTGAACTTTACTTGCTATGGGTGGCAACTGCGGATGGAGCCATGAACACTTGACACATTAAAAAGGTATATTTTTCTGGTCGACAAAAAATGATGATAATACAGATTAAATAGCTGAAAAACTTTAAAGCCCTTATAAAAATAAAGATGAAAATTCTGAGACTGAACTATCCTACTCAGCTCAGTTCACTGGGATACCTGCCCTTTCAAAGCATCACACCTTTGACATAAAAATTTATTCTGGCAGATTTCCATATCAATTTTAACAACAACAACAACAACAATAACAACAACAACAACAAAAACTACTAGAATTACCTAACAGTTTTTTTTGCTCCTGCTGGCTTTATGTTAACTGCATTTCTCCAGATTTTGTTTCCGTCCACAGTCTGTGTGCTCCATGGTGGGGATTTATGTTAGGCCCTGTGCAGAACTTTAACTAGGCTGCACTTTATAGGAGAAGACTGACGAGCATTCACGCTGCAGGCTTGCTGTGGGTGCTCGGAGCTGCAAAACGAGCATGTGGTAAATGGCTGCTTTCCCTGCACAGGCGTTTCAAGCATTGTTGCTAAACTTGCTCGCTGCCTGGGCAATCCATCTGCCTGCGTTGGGAGAGTGCCTAGTGCAGCTCGACAAAAGCAAGCCAACTCTCAAAAGAAGAAAAGACTGATAGCTGCAGCAGAGCATTTCTGCAGCAGAAACCATACACTGCTAGCACAGACACAGAATCCACACAAACTGTCTCGCAGGCTGCTGCGCTCTCTAGAGGGAACTCATAGCAAGGGAAACTGTATTCATTCCCAGGGTACTAATGAATTCCCAGGTGACTGTTGGAATAGTGAAAATATTACAGATGTTGATGGTACAGGGTTTCAATAAAATGCAGGGAAAATTGGCTAAAAAGATGCTCTTTGGATCAAAGCACATCGTTTTCTTTACTACTTGCCAGCTTATTTACCAGGCTTTTGTCTCCATTCTCTCTGAGATCCATTTCCCTTCAGCCTTTCACTGCCAGTCTATGCCAATACCAATACATTCTGAAGATAATAATACAAAACAGAATCTGATAACTAGTGAATGTATGTGCAGACACAGGAGAGTGTAAAACAGGAAGAATAAAATAATAGCTAGGGAACATCAGAGGTGGAAGATATGATGGCAGTTATAAGAGTTCCAGGAGGATGTTTTCATTAATGAATAACAAAAATAAGGTATATTTACTGAACATAAAGCATATAAATGACTAATATAATGAGATTAGTACTACCAAGTGGATTAAAAATGCTTTGAAATAATAAACGCAATCCAACTGTCATTTAAAAAAATCATACAGAAGGAGTGGCATCTCTGTGTCCACAGCTTATTTCAGTATTTTGAAAGAGATATCACTGACTAACAAGCAAAAATCCTTTTTTTCTTTTTCAGAATGTGAGCCCCAAGATATTTACTATATGCATATTAAGCTGAACTGAATTTACCTATTTCTGCAAGTTTTCAATTTCTGCTAACAGAACTACAGTCTACTCAGTCCTTCATACAACACCAAACCCTTTACAGTCAGGTAAACATACAGTAGGAACAGATTTAACTGCAGTACTTACTTTTGCCTGGTAATGACATGTATGTTGACCCATGCCAGCTCATGAATGCTTCCTGAAAAAGGACTTGAAAATCCAGCATTTCAAAGTGTTTCTCATATATGTAAAAAAGGAAAAAATCCAGAAAGAAAGAGGGGGAAAGACCCAAAAGAAAGATAAACAAAGAAAAAGCCTGTAAGCTTTAGAGCTCTGCCTGCAAAATATTCAGCCTGGCAGCTCTGGGAGAAATACAACTCTGTGTACTTGTACATGCTCACCCCATTAGAGGAGGAGTCAGTTTTGCAACACTTAGGTTCCTTGCTTCAGGCAAAACAGTGATTCTCTTCAGTGCAAGCGATGTTTGTAGTGTGATGGCTGTAAAGGTGAGAGGTGTACTCTGGAGTGTAGGAATGCAGCAGCAGAAAAAGAATAATTGGGAGCATCAGTTACATACTCTATAGATTGTTGTGATTCCTTTTGAATGCTTATTGTCCATATTTTTTTTTCTGAGGGAAACCTAATACCCTTTCAACATAAACTGCATTCATAATGTTTTTTGTGTACCAGTAGCCCATGTTTTATATTTTAGAATAGCAGAGAAAAAAAATATTTACAACAGAGTGAAAGGTGTTGGCTTTACATCAAAAAGCTGATTAAACAGAAGGAAAATAGTATTTTTTTTGTAGTTTTGAGATGAGAGCTATTTCCAGTGACTTGAAAAGACTTTCACATTGTGCAATAAGGCTGTGAATTTTACTAACATAACTATTCAGTAGTCATCTATCTCTACTTAACTAAAAATATTTTTGCATATTCTTACAAATGCTTTCACTGAATCATATTTTATTTTCTCTGTATTTGAGCCAGTGAACTGAATATAAAATGAAATGTATGTATGTATACTGAAGATTCTTTTAAAGAAGAAGACTGAGCAAGAAATCTCTTTTTCATAGTGAAAGGAGATTTCATGGGTGTGGATGCTAAGTTGTTATTAGAGTCAAGTCTCTGCAATCAAGGTCAGCATTGCTCACATCTTGTGACCAAATGGACATTCTGAAGACTATATGAAACAATCAGTAATCATAGGAACAGTGCCTTGTCAAACATTTGTGTTTCTTGAAAAATGTTGTCAGATAAGGAGTATGTGCCTTGTGATCTATCCATATGGAAATTATAAAACTTCAGGTGTGCTCTTTGAGTGTGGTTTGGCTATTTCACCTCTGCTTGCATTGCTCCCATCATGTGTGCTGTGTTATCCATTTGACTCCATGGTCAGACAGTATAGGAAGCTCAGCTGATAGAAAAAGACCATTCCCTTTTTTTTTTTTTCTTCTTATTTGCAAACTTCTGAACAGACTCACTCTGAGATCAAACAAATGCTAGGAATAGAATGTATAGCTGGCAGAAAAGGCTCAGCTGATGGTATCCCTAAAATTTCTCACATGCCCATAGCATTCAGCCAGCTCTGAACAAATCCTACCAGTGACTGTCTGTGTTAAAAGCGATAAAATTGCTCCTCATAAATAGGGAATAGGTGCTTGAACAAATGCTATCGCTTTAAAAATAAGAAAAGGAACACAAGCTAGAACCTAATACATATTTAACCAGTCATGTAGCAGGCTCTGCCCAGTTGTCTTATTTCTGCATCTGCTTGACTCTGCTAAACACAAGGATATCAACAAGGAAGAGGGAATGAGAAAGCTAAGATTTGCCTAGGGAGGAAACTTTCAAAGTGAAGATGAACCAAGTACCGTTCACACCATCACTATATTAGTTTCTGTAAGAGAAGTATATATTGTTAAGGTCTACATGTACAGTTTTGCCTGTAATCAAAATGGGCTTTATAGCCCTAGAGTCTGTATGATGGGGAAAAGAGAACCAAACCCAAATCACTAATGGATTATTAGTGAAAGATTAGGGCTAATAGTGAAGAACTATCACTGGGATCTGTAAAAATGATAACTTTAGACATTTATACCTGCGCTATCCAGTTCACAGCCAGCTGACGTAATGCACCCCTGGTAACTGTGGCAGCAGGCAGAGCAGTGTGAGATAGCTCTTAAATATTTCCCCACGATTTTGAGTTAGCTTTTTCAGCTTTTAATGAACACCGTGTCCCTGTGGCTACACTACTAGCAATATTTAAGTCAGTCAGGCAAGTCAATACAAGCACACTCAACCTCTGGTGGAAAACTGCCAAGAAAAGACAACCCTGATCCTAGGAGCACTGGATTAAGGGGAATATTTTAAGGTAGTAGTAAAATCTCATATGCACAGAAGACAGGTCACCTACTTTCAAGAAAGTCTTTCAAATTAGGACAGAAGAGAAGAAAGGTCACCAAGATGATGTAAAGGCTCTAAAGCCTATCTATTAAAAGGTGACTGACAGAATTTGGCTGGGTTAGTGTGGCAAAGTAAAGGTTGAGGCAGAAAATGGAACAGGCACTTACTTGTCCTATAAAGGTAATGTATGTCTATAAATACAAAAGAGAGTAAGCACTAGAAAAGTGCAATAGCAGCTTAGGCTAATGAACAATAATGAACAGCTTAGGCTGGAGGAAAAACAACAGGTAGAAACAGAACACACACAAAAACAGACAGTAAACTGAAAGGGTACTAACCACTGGATCATGAAAAATTGAAGCAGACTTTCAGTAGAGTATAAAAAAGCACAAATACTTCTGGAATAGATCTTGGCCAGTCTCTGAGGATATTATCAGCTTGACTCATCCCATCTCATATAACTGGTGTATCAACTTCAAAAATCTGGTTTAGGTCAGGATTTTAAGCTGCCCTGCCATCAACAGAGAAAGATTCCTCTGTGGCTGATCTAGAAGCATAATAATTTTGTTTCTAGAGACTGATTCACTGAGTTTGTAGGGTTGGAATTTGTTAAAATAACCTACTAAATTCTAAAAACCAGTCCTTAACACCAACAGGTCATTCAAGGAAAGCAAGATTTAGCAAATTAAGATTGCAAGGGCCTAGCTTTATGTTCAATATAATGACATTTGAATCACTGTAACTGCAATAACCTGAAGTTACTCTGCATGGAAGCTCCATTGGAGTTCTGACATTTAGACAGGACAGGAAGCATGTAGGATTGGAAGAAAGGCAGGAAAGAAAATAAAAGTTGGATGAACCAGTCAAAGGAATCAATAAGGTTTCAGGAAAGGGCTTTACAGGTGGGAAAAATGTGGAAAGGAGCATGTCAGGTAGTGAGGGGCATTTACTTCAGAGGAGTACAGAGAAGACTGCAGTCTGTTTTTATCTCTCCCACAGCCCTTATCTATCAAAAACCCCTAGACTTCTTGCAAGAGTCACTGTTGAGGGGTTGTGGCAGTTTGCCCCTGCCATTCCTCACCCTCCCAGCAATTCAAGAAAAGAAAAAAAGGAAAAAAAGAAAAAAAGGAAAAAAAAAGGCAGCAGAAAAAAATCAAACAGGCAAACAGGGCAACCCTCTGTTTTCTGTTTTTAAATGTAGAAATACTCTAAGAAACAAAATAAGAAGCTATGGAACTACAGATGGAACAATATTTTTTATGCTGCTGTCTGCTTGCTCAACAATGACCTCCTCTGAAGAAACAGCTGCCAAAATCATGTGATATGTCTTTCTCTAAAGACAAAATGTACTTTCAGGACATCTGCTATATAAGAGAAGACATGGCAGGTGCCATGGCTGCTCAATTCTTCTCACATGAGCAGCATGCCTCTAAGTCCTGGCCTTCTCAACACATAGAAAGCTTACTCGAGAAGTACAGCAAGGACTCAGATGACCAGGATGTCCTTAGGCACAATGATGATCATCTTTTTGTCACAGCTGTAGCCAGTGCTAAGAAAGGCCTAATAAAGGTTCTTGTTTAACCAGAAGTTCTCCTAGGCCAGCAAGCCCAGGACAGTCTGCATGTATTTCATGTCACCAAAAATACATTCCTTTCTTTCTGGAGTTTTGGTAATAGCCACAATGCACTGATGCTGTTTTATTTCAAGTTCTGTTCTTAACATGTACCACATTTCTAGTTATTACATTTATAAGTCTTCTCCACATATCCTTTGTGCCTCTCCCAGAAAAACACAACCACTGTAGCAGCTGGGGCTGTGTGACACTGTAACCCTTCTCCAGCCCTCCACAGCAGTCTCCACTTAGGGTGCTTTATTCTTGCACTCCTTTTCTTGGGATGAGAGAGACTGCCATTTGCTTCAGAAGTCCCCAGTCCTTTTACCCTCGGACCAGCTGGTGATCTCTGCATTAACACACAGCAGATGTTCCAGAGGGATCTCAGTCCATGGGCATGGACCACACTGGCAAGTAGGCACAGCTCCAGGAGCCAGACAGCCATGATAAGCTTTAGGAACACAGGGTGTGACTGATGGTGGCAGTGTGAAGGCTGGCAGGAGCAAAGGAAGGGAGACTGCTTGGTCCTGAAGGACCTGGCACTTTCTGGGTGAGCCTGCCATGCAACTTTGGCATACAGGACTTCTGCCAGGAGTGAGCACACACATCTTGTGTAAAAGTTGTCCATCAACTAGTGAAAAATATTCCATCTACTACCACACTTGCTTAAGCCTGCAGCCAATGCAGCTCATGACCTGTGTTGGTATAATCGAGAAAATGAGGCTCGTGAGGGACAATACAAAGACCCAACTATCTCTAACAGTGCTGAAGAAAACTGAAAATTTTATAAGGCCTGAATGACTTAATAAACAAATGAATTAACCAAGCCTTTAGTTTTACAGAAGTTATTTCTATATGGGTTTTTTTGTTTTGTTTTGAAATAAAATGAAATGCTAAGCCCATCTCCAGAATTTACATAATTATAAGGAAAGTAGCTGCCATCACTGAGAGCTGCTCTTCAGGAATCATCCTTGTTTTATGATGTCCAATATATACACAAAATACTTTGATACATTCCTTTAGTACAGACTGTATATTAAATGTAATGTATGCTAATTCAGGCTTCTGTCCCTTGCCCTATAAATATCTGTAAATTCTTCTGTACAAGGCTGGCATGTTCAGTTGAGTTTATATGTTAATACAGATAACTCTTTTTTCTAGGCTGGGATCTTTGTACAACATGACAATTTTCTACTTTATTAAGCCATGCTTGAATACTTGACTACCTTCAAAAGAAATTAATGAAATGTTCCTATTTCTTTTAATTGTGTTTTTGTAAAAAACCCATAGTTTTCATGGATGTCTTCACTGAGTGTCTCATTCTCTTGCAGCTGGCACATAGTTTAATTATGGTTATTCTCAAAACAAAATTGGAACATTGTGGAAGATACGAAGATTGCATCCTCTACTTGCATTTAAATTTATTATTTCTTATAGTTCTGTGCTAAAAGTTCTCACTGACCACTTTAATGACACAGAGAAGGAGAAAAACCATGAACTCTATTTATTTTCTAGAAATATGTTTTCTTATTTTAAGAACATTAATGAAAGAACCATAACATTCATCCCAACTGAAATTTTTTGCTCAAATTATAACCAGAACAATTTTTGTATCACAACAGCTTGGTTGATATAAGATATATAAATATATAAATACTGACTTAACAACTGAGATGTAACTAATAAAATTATGCCACGAACACAAAGCAGTATTTATCCAATAACATGGTCTCTTTGTATTGGTAGTTAAATGAAAAACCAGCCAACCTTTTCAGAGTTTAAATGTTTCCCTTTCTCTAATCTTTATGTGAAGTTACACTATCATACAATAAGTAATTTCTTACTGGATATTTGAACTGTTACAGAAAGCCTATTTGCATTTCTAAACCAGAATACATATCCAAAAAACCCTACATCTAATTAACACAGTATGTCCCACAGAATCTCACATTGTCTGAAAAGACAAATAGAAAAAGAGGTGGTTACAAAAACAGGCTTTCAAAGGACTTGTCTCCTAGTTATTTATATCTCAAACTGATTCATCTCTTAATATATTCTGAGAAATGGTCCCATCCATTTTTTTAGGGCAGATAGAGCTTTTAAAAAGACACTAAACACAAACAATACTTTATTTCTAACTTACATGACTGCCTTATGAGCATGATCTGTAAAAGTGTATTTTATGTATAGCCTTTTATTCTTATATTTTATCCTCTTCAAACACAAAAATATTAGAACTCTGTTGAATTGTTTGCTCCCTAAATCAATTAGAAATTGTAGTAGATGAGGACATATGTGCTAAATCAATAAAGTATGTAATATGTAGGAGGCAGAACTATGCAATGATGATGATACTTCTTTTGACTCCATTCAAATATGAACTTGGCCTAATGTGCATGGCATGCCATTCTACTGATGGCAGTGTCTCTGAGTGATGTTTCATCATAAGCATCACTGCAGTCGAATGGCTGGCTACTCAATCATGAGATGTATCTATATTAGAAGACTCTTCCTTAAGAATATTTTCCAGTAAGTATATTAATGCCATTATGAAATAGAAATAAACACTCCCTTCCAAAAATATATTGCTATTCAAAATCATGCTATATGATCATTAAGAATCATACTGCTGTATGGCTTTGCATGGCAAGGGTTTGGTAGTGGAGGCAACACTGGTGGCTTCTGTGAGCAGTTGCCAGGACATTTCCCCATGTCCAACAGAGACAATGCCAAGACAGATCCAAGATGGACCCACCGCTGGCCAATGTCAAATCCACCAGTGATAGTCCCAGCACTTCTGGGATAATGTATTTAAGAAGGCGGAAAAATTACTGCCAACCACAGCCTGAAGAGAGGATTGCGAGTGTATGAGAGGAACAGCTCTGCAAAAACAGTCAGTGAAGAAGGAGGAGCAGGAGCTGCTCCAGCTGCCAGAGCAGAGATTCCCCTGCAGCACAAGGTGCAGCCCATGGTGAGGCAGCTGTGCCCCTGCAGCCCCTGGAGGTCCAGGGGGGAGCAGAGATCCACCTGCAGCCCCTGGAGGAGCCCATGGTGGATCAGGAAGATGCCCAAAGGAGGCTGTGACCCCATGGGAAGCCCGTGCTGGAGCAGGCTCCTGGCAGGACCTGTGGCCCGTGGAGAGAGCAGCCCACACTGGAGCAGGTTTGCTGGCAGGACTTGTGACCCCTCAAGGGCCCCACAGTGGAGCAGCCTGTTCCTGAGGGACTGCACCCTGTGGAAGAGACCCAGCTGGAACAGTTAATGAAGAACTGCAGCCCATGCAGAGGATTCACATTGGAGGTTTTTGTGGAGGACTGTCTGCCCTGAGAGAGACCCTATACTGGAGCAGAGGAAGAGTGTGAGGAGTCCTTCCAGTGAGAAGGGAGGAATGGCAGAGACAACATGTGATGAAATTGACCATAACCCCCATTCCCCATGCCCCTGCTCTGCTCAAGGGGAAGAAGTAGAGAAATTAGGAGTGAAGTGGGACCTGGATAGATGGGAAGGGTTGGGGGAGAGTCTTTTATTTCCCTTTATTCTTCCCTCATTTGATTGGTAATAAACTAATTTTCCCCAAGCTGAGTCTGTTTTGCCCGTGACAATAATCACTGAGTGATCGCTCAGAGATAAGAGTGTTCTTATCTCAACCCATGAGCTTTTTGTCATACTATCTAGTCCCTGTCCAGCTGAAGAGGGGGATGACAGAGCAACTTTGGTGGGCACCAGGCATTCAGCCACTGTCAACCCACTACATGCTGTCTTACTAAATATTTGAATAATCACTGTTTTAGATGAGCTGTATTTCACTACTTATATGGTATTCTTTAGATTAATGAGCAAGCTGCTAAATTTTGCCATATTGTTTTCCTCATGTAACTCTTATTGGCCTCAAGATAATTTAATTGTTCCTCAGAATTATCTGGGGGCACTGATTCACCTTTTAATCAGAATCATATCTTTTAGTGGGAAGAAATCACTCAAAGACCATTAGTACATTAAAAATGTTCTAGGCTATCAGTTTAATACTGACATAATTACTAATAATTAATCTTTACTTAACTCTCCTTTTCTCTGTTGTATTTCAGGTTTGTTTTCTTTCCTTTGCGCTGTGACTCATGGGCAGAAGTGCAAGAGAAAATTTCTTTCTAGGATGCAATCCAGTTCTGCATGTGATAGTTTGTTAACAAGAAACAAATAGTTACAAGGATAAGTCATGTTTTTAACTTATGCTGTTCCATTATAGTCTCTCAAAACCAGAAGAGTGTTTTAGCAGTGGGGTATCCCTTCTTTGATTTTGAGCTTTTTAATCTATGCATTAACACAAAGAACTAAATTTGGTAAAGAGAGAAAAGACAGCCATGGAGGAGAAGGCTAGCAATGGAAATGTTTGTGACAATTTCTTACAAACCACAGACTGAAAAGAAGGAATCAGCACATGGAACTTTACAATGATACCACCTGAAGAGAGAAATTCTGGAGACTGGAAAAACAGAAATGTCACATAATTTCCTCAGGTCATCTGTGAGACACAGTACACAGCACACTAATCAGAAAAGCTTCCAGGGAAGGCAAAGTTAAAAATAAAACATATGCAAAAGAACAGTATAATGTACACTCAAAGAACTCTGACAAGCAGAATTTATGTTTGCTTTATTGGCACATAAGCTTTAATATCCCAGTGAGACTGCCTATCTCCAAGGACAGCAGCTGGTTTTTATTTATTTATTTTTATTTCTTTAACCTAAAATAAGAAGTTTTATTGAACATACATGCCTTGTTCTTTCTGTATAACAATAAATGGCCTTTTCATTAAAACCACATATTTTTAAAAAACCTCCATAAAGAGACTTAAAAAAATCTAAGCAAAATCATTAAAAAGACAAACCCTTGTAAGATTACTTAAGAATGATCTTCAGTTAGCAACAAATAGAAAATAATGCTAATTTTGTCTGTTCATGCTGTTTCTCACAGAGGTATTCCTAGCAAAGGGTAACGAACTACCACCACAAAATTAAAGAAAATGTAGTGCATAGAATATAAACTGTAAAGGCAGAAAAAGCAATTTCTTCAAATCACATTATTGCTACACTTCCCTAAAGCAAAACATGCTCTGCTTAATTTAAGAATCCATTTGAGGTACTGCTTCTCTAACAAATAAAGTCTGAAATCAAACTTCTGACCTTAGGAAACGAACGTCAGAGGACAAGTTTCTATTTTTCATAATCTAATAGGGAGTGGTGCCTTTGAGGATTTCAAAGATGGTGATTTCAATGGCCCCTTTAGCTAAACCAATCCAGAGTTTAATCACTGTCTCTTAAATACTTTTTCCTCATTTTAACCCAAATCTTCCTTGTTGCAATTTCTGACCACTGTGTCCTCTCACTGGTCTCTTTTTAGAAGAATTTGGCTCTGCAGAAAAAAAACTTCTAAACATGTTTGGGTGTGCACAGCTGTGTGCTGGGAGAATGTCTAGTGCAGAAGGCAAGCACTGACACATGAGGATGATGAAGAGCAGATGACCACACTCCTCGTTGGGATGTGCATGAGCTACAGGAGCTGATGCCCTAGATTAGAATCCTGCTCACAGAACTCCATGAATTGGCATGAAAACCTAGAAGAATAATTCCCAGGTTCTCACACAATTAGGAGCAGTATATAAGAACAACTCACATGACTTGGACAGGATTTAGGTGCTCAACAGACAGTAGAAGTTCAAAGCAGTGTTTTATCATTATGCACAACCTTCAGGTTTCTAGAATTTCAGTCTATTGTTACAAAATAAGATTATTTTTTTAGTAATGATTCTTGTCTTGAGAACAACTTTTGTTTCTTAAAACTCTTTTTATAGCTACTCCGTTTAGGATGGTAAGGCTAACAGTCTAATAACCTGACCTCCATTTCAGTAAGCATGTTACATAGACATGAGAAGAGATTTTTATCCTGTGTAGGTCAAAATGGCAATTTACATAAAATGTAATTATGTAGGGAAACACTCTCATTTTCAAATACATTTTGGCATGTCAAATTCCACACTTCAATACCTGTTTATAGTAGATTGTGTTGTTTTTTTCCAGCTCTACATCATCTTTTATTATTGTGAGATCAGAAGCTTTCTTAAAAGACTAAGTGAGATCCCTTGTAAAAAAGCTTATCTGCTGCAAAAGGGGCTTTAGTTGAGGAGAATTAAAAACTAGCTTCTTAGCAAAACTGTTATTATTATTTTGCTGATATGCACAGATCATTAATCGAAGGAAAAGACACAATGGTGGTTTTGTGATAGGTTTGCACCTTTATTACAAACCACAGCGTTATGTTCATAATCTTAAGTGGTTTTGAAACACTGCAATACATTTTGTTCTCAGTACCCTTTATAATGTAATGCGCAGTAATTGACATTCACACACTACTTCATTAGCAGGGGATGATGATTAAGTGAAGGTATTGAAGTTACTGATGTATGAAATGTTTTGAAATGGATGATCTAAGGCACAGGACAAGTCACCTTGTGGAGGAAATTAGCATCTACCAAGCTTTTTGAGAATGCTCACTTTTAATCTTGCTCCTTAAAGCAAAAAGCCAATCTGTGTAATTAAGTAAAGTTTTCAATTTTACACAATTAGGCACAGAGCACAGCTGGTATTCTGAGAGTCTTTTAAATCACTCTTCGGTTCCAAGGCATAATCCAGTGTACCAAAGTAATTTGTAAAAAATACTTCTCTAAGCTGTCCTCAAAGACATCTAGTAATAGAGGTTCTATCTTTCCAAGCAATGTTGAAGACAGTTTTCTCCACTGATCTTGAAAAAGTCTGCCGCCTTCTGCATTTTTCAGGCACCTGATGCAAACAATTAAAATTGAAAATCTTTATCTTAAATTATTGCACTAAATACTTAGATAGATTAAATTTCTGTGTGTCTGATCCATAGGCATAAGAAAAAATTCACATGTGTATGTCAATTTGTTAAGTCTGCTTTTGCAAGTGTAATGGAAAATACACACTTTTAATGATATAGAGCTGCTCTTACTCACTGTTTGTGGAATAAATATACAGGAATTCATTCTTTGTAGTCATCTATTTAAAATATGTCTTAGAAATAAATATCCTGGTAATTAATTTTCATGTTAATAGAGTAGACTGCAACACCTCTCAAAGTACTACAAAGTGCTTCATTACGGATATTTAAAAAACATACAAAGGCATACAGATTTTTCTCTGGCCCCTCTCCTCTCTTCTGTATTTGCTCTTTAAAACATGCTGTATCTTTTTTCTAACAGGAAACTTCTATTGTTCTAACATCTATGGGCAATTTTGATAGAAGTTGTATTTCCTCCCATAAATTCTCCTCATAGTTCTCGTATTTCCTGAGGATAGTCTGGAGTGGTTATTCAATATGCTGGTCTTTCATAAGTAGTTTAGAATAATTTAGAGGTCTCCATGTAGAATACTGGTTTTATAGTAATTAATTTTTACTACAAGAAAAATATTTGTGAAATACATCAGAACACACTAACAAAAAAATACCTAAAAACCCCACTCCTCAAATAATTTTCCCTCGCAGGATGTTAGACTCACATTTTTACTTTCTTTGAAACATACTGACTAAAAATTATTTTATACTTCTAATCTCATTTTCAAGAAAAAAGTGCCATCTTTTATAAGGACTCTATATTAATAGAAATAACATGGTTAATAGTCATTTTCTCAGACAATGAATCAGAGAAAATAAAAACTAGCTGTCTATCATTCTGCATCTTATTATGTTGGACATGACCTCTATATGCATATGCTTTTCATTTTCTATTTATCCTTTGACTTATTTTCCATTTTTTATGTGACCCTCTTCCTCAGGTCACTTGTCAGAGTCTTCACTTCATTGAAGAACTCACGATTTAGCCAATTTGGTCTTTCATTGAACTGCCTCTCTTTCTTCTGCTCAAGAGGAATTTGCGTGGGTGCCTTCGTCTTGTTCCTTTAAGAGACTGCCAACTTTCTTAAGCTGCAGTTATAAAAAAGCACTTCTGTCTGAATGTGAAAACAAACTAATAGCCTCTCTCATCCCTCAGCTTTCTGCAAGGACAAAAATTGGTGGGAGCTCTCATTCAAACACTGGTAGCACTGGGCTGTAATTCTGCCTTGCCAAACTTTCCCAGCATATTGTGTAAGGTCTGTGAGGCTCAGCTTGTTTTTGTGTAACTGCATGTTTGAGCATCACATGGGCATGAATTTCAAAGAATGATGGTGATACTTGCACATTGGTGGTACAACCAATGCCTACAGCAAATTCCTGATATTGGGGCTCTATTTTAATAAGCAGTCCTTGAACGTATTTACTTTTGTGTATCTTTGTTTCCTTGCATAATCCTTGTCTACTTAATAGCAAACCTTGCAATTAATAAGTTTAGCAAAAGTGATGCAATGTTAACCTTTTTTCTTCAATTTATGTTTAGTAGTTTGCAACTTGACTTGCAACTGCATGTCAATACGGTCATTATTGAACAAAAACCATTAAACCCTGGATAGAATTTTGACTGAAACAACTGAATACTGAGTAAACACAGAGAAAATTAAAACCTGAAATAAACCAAAGGTAGAGAGTACTGAAATAAAAAGAGACGCTAGAAAATATGAAAAGTAAAGGCACATGATATTTGTGGTCTTTTCTAATCAAAGATAACCAAAAATGTTCAGAATATTGCAAGTGTAACTCACTGCACTTCTGTGGACAACAGCATTTCTTGCTGCATTTTACTTTAAATTTCTCTAATTTTCTGCTTCAAGACATTTCATATAGTTGACAGGAATTTTTCTGAAGTTTTGTTTTATGATAAAAGTCTGGGGAATCAGGTATTGGAATGTTCCTAAGCCTGGGCTGGACACTGGAGAGACCATAGAGATCTGCAGTTGGCACTGCAGAGGTCTTCATGTTCAAGCCAGCTCATGAAGAAACCGTGGAGTCTTTCCGTGGAAACAAAGCAACCATCCATTAGTTACATTTGGAGGAAATAATTTGAATGGTAGTTTGAAGAAACATTCTCAGGAAACAAGAATTTTGCACACAAAGAACAGTGAAACAGGAGCACATCAGTTTGGAGTGCACCAACAGACACAAATACACTTTCTAAAGAGATGGAAAGGAGGCTGCCGCAGCACACAAGAACTAATGAATTCTGTTTATTCAAAATCCAACTTACTAACAGCTTCCAACAGTGCATGATAGAAGATAGTTTTGCCCTGAACCTCACTGTAACAGAAAGCTGTGAGACAGAGGTTGCAATCACGGATGAAAGGAAAAACAAACTCAAATTAAAACCCTGTGGCGTAGGCGCAAAAGAAAAGTTATCTCAATGCTATAGAGAAAGAAAGGTAGGGATCACAGGAGTCTCCATGGTGGTAAATATAACACACTTAACTGAGTAATGCAGCAAAATCTGGATGGTTTAAAATACTTTAGCATAAAAGAAATGGCCTGTTCTGTAAATTGGAACTATTATTCTATGCACTACATGTACAGAACAGATCAACCTGCTCCTTTATGCAACAGTTTTAAAATACATGAAAATTGCTAGCATATGCCTCCACTCTCATCCTCCAATCTTATCTTCTCAAGATCAAACATTTCAAGTTTTTCCCTTGTCAGGTATCTGAATTTCCGGCAAAGCTTGTTGCTTTCCCATAGTTTCTCTGAAATTATTCTACCTGTTCTTCAAGAGAAACACTCCAAAAATGGATTAAGTACTTCAATTTGGTCATTAGCACTGCTGAAGAGTAGAAGGAAAAATACCCATCTCAAGAACTATACTTGCCCTAATAGCTGACATAATATTTGTCCTTCTCACAAATGGTAGGCTTTTTTCCTAGTAAACCAGGAAACAGACATATGGCTAACTCTGATAAAATATGCTTTTCTACAAAGAATAACTGAAACCTATGGCAAACCACAAAACTTTTCTTTTGCAAACAAAGTATGGTTTCAATGTGCAAATGAATTTCATATCCAGGTACTTGAAGGGATGAACACCAAACTGTATTCAACAATCTTAACACTGTCATCTTGTGAGGTGCTGTAGTCCATAGCTCCTTTTATTTTTTGAATTGGTATTTAGTTGTTTCTCATCTTACTATTGTGTGGCTGTTTTTCCTTCCTAAATTTCTAAGTCTCCATCCTTTCTTCTTATGTCATGTTTTTTTTTTTTTATAGCATAATTTCAGCTTTTAAATTGAAATACTATTTTTTATTATCTACCATTGCAGCTCCACCACACCAATTTTCTTTCATTTCTTTAATTTCAAGTCAGTGTTTAAGGATATTTATAAAAATCCAGAATAGTACTGGATACAGGGAGATACATATAGTTGTTACAAACTTTTGTTGTTGAGCTATTGATAACAACTGGTGGTCTGATTTTCCTACTAGTTTTGCTTTTACTCTAACATAAATTAATCCTGACCATATATCCCTGGTCATCTATGAAAATGGCACGCAATACAGCATAAAAGGATACAACCTATTCCCTACAGGCTTTATTAAATCAAGGTATTTAATAGTTAATGGTCTCTACCTCAAAGGCCTGCTGTCCTCTTAGAGAAATAAATCAAATTGGGATGACATAATTTGTTTATGACAATGTTAAGTTACTCATCTCCTTGTTGCCCTTTGTGATGTTTATAGTCAAGTAGTTGATTATGTTGTTTTATTTCTCTGCTTCAGAATTTAACAGTACCATTAGCTCTTCAGCTTGATATTAACAGCATTCAGCAGCTCATAGAAATTGACTTCTTTAATGGAAGATAATTCACATCTTTGGCCTTTTCACTTGCTAAAGAAAAAAAAAATGTTGTTGTTTCTCTTACTGCTCTTATTGTACCAGAGAGACATTTCATGTTTTCAAAATTGCCCCACTTTAGTCACTTCTCATGTCATGTCTTCTGCTTGTGAAAGTTTGATTTTTAAGAAAAAAAAGACTTGATGATGTTAAGTGGAGGAAGATTTATTCTTATTCAACAGATTTAAACAGGGACTAAACCCAGGAAGATAAATGTGCTGTATTAAAATGGTCCTTGAGGGACAGGATAGCAAAGCATGTAAGGATGTCCCCAAGGAAAATAAATACACTTGACACTAAAATGTGAACAGGACTTGCTGGCAGTATTTACTATGGTAAACAAAATAAAGTTCAGGCTCAAGCATTCATCTGTCCATAGTATTTAACAGCACACTCCTGGTCCACTTATAGCCTGTTCAAAACAGCACTCTTCAAGGGAGTGCACAGGAGTGTTTGGGAAGAAGCATGAACCATTTACTGTTCCTTACAGACTGGGACAAGGCCATAGTGTTTCAGAGAAAAGGGAATTTACCATATGGATATTGAATGTGTGGTAACACAAATTCTTGGGGCTACGGAATTGTCCCTGGTTAATTTTATGTATCAATATACACATAGTGACTGTCTATCCACTGTCACTAACTTCTGTCTAATTAATCAGTGGTTTCTTTTATTTTGATTGCTCCAAGTATTCTGGATTGGTCTGAGTTTCTTGAAATTCTCTTCTACTCAACCTGTGCCATTTGACCTAGCTTCTGCTTTCTGACCTCTTCTGCTTACTTCTTATATTTGAGGTCAAACAAGAACTTACAGTTTACTGGGCTGTTGATTTATACACTGTATACACCCTGCATTGGAGGATAGTGTAGTTACTATAATACTGTAATGTATTGTAGTGATACACATTTTCTTTTCATTTTTTCCTAGGTTCCTGTCCTGTGAAATAATATATATTGATTTTCAGAGCTGAACTCTGCTAATTTGGAATCCAGTGGTTTTACTTTGTTGCATTCCTTTTATCAAAAGATATCTGAGAACTCAAAATTGTTCACTATCACTAGTGTTAGGAGATTATTCTACTAGCTGCTCACCAGAAGTTTTGTTTTTCTTAACCTCTGTTAAGGTTAACTAGACCCTCGCCATTATAATTGTTTACATTCTTGTCTGCCACTGTCTAAAAAATAGATAAGCTCTATTTATATGTTACACTTTCATGTTTTTGAAGTGGTTGTCAATGCCATGATGGAATCTAACAGCTCATACACAGGAAAAGTTACTATTTTTAAAGCTGTAGTTAATTTTCATTACAGATTTGCCAAAAAAGATTGTGCAAGGATTAAATTATTTTACAGGAATATTCCCTGTAAGATAACAGATATCAATCCTTCACTAAGTCCTGTCTGGTACTAGTTAGAAGACTGCTTGGTATTCACTTGTTAATGTACAAATCTTCTAAAGTACGTACTGCCAAAACTGAGAGGTTAAACTTTGTTTCTCAGTCAACATTCAGCAGAGATTGTGATATGGTGATTAACTACTGAGATGATGATGAAATCAAAACATTTCACAATACATTTGTTAATATATCTGAGAGCATCATGGATAGGCAAATTCATTAACACCCACTGAAATGTAAAAGACATATACAAAAAAATCAGGTGCTGTATTTTTTTTTCTCAATGTGTAAATAAAAGTAGTCAATTTGCTACCTTCATATTGAAGGTAGCAAATGGAATATATGAAATAATTTTTTTTCTCAGAACCTCAAATTATTGGAGAATTCAGTAGAGACAGCAACAGCATTCAAAAGGTGCCCACACATATTACTCAGATACTAACAAGGTCACATTGAATTTTATAGTCTGAAACTACTGTGTGCTACATGTAAAGACTACATACTTGCCTTTAAACCTAGAAACATTCCCAGGCATTGGAACCTGATTGTCTGTACTGTTAAATTTTTCAAATGGCTCCTGATAGAGATTTGGTCCAAATCGTCTGCTAATCTCCCAAAGAACTGCAGATCTGAATAAAAATCTGGAACGTGCACAGGGAACTACTTCCAGTGGGTTGTCTGCATGCAACTACAGTGTTTTCGAGGCCAAGACAAGTTAAAAGTATGAATGTAGTGTTTCATGTCAGCTAGCCTCCATGACAATATGCCTGGGCACTTTTATTTTACTAAAAGAATTGCAGCCATAATGACTGCTTGGCAGAAAGGCTGAAACTTTTTAATATGCACAGGAAGTAGTCTACAATATTGTATGTAAAATTTATATATCCAGTGTGCTCAGCAGGACCAGGCCAGGGATGAGCTTGTGCTCAGCACTGGTGAGGCCACACCTCAAATTCTGTATCCAGTTCTGGGCCCCTCACTGTAAGAGCTGGAGCATGTCCAGAAAAGGGTAATGGAGCAGATGAAGGGTCTGTAATATAAATGTTATGAAGAGCAGTTGAGGGCACTGGAGGTGTTTAGCCTGGAGAAAAGAAGGCTCAGGGGAGACCTTATCCCTCTCTACAACTACTTCAAAGGAGGGTGTAACCAGGTGGGGGCCGGTCTCTTCTCCCAGGCAGTAAGTGACAGGACAAGAGGAAATGATCTCAAATTGTGCCAAAGGAGGGTTGGGTATAAGAAAAAATTCTTCACTGAAGGAGTGGTTAAGCATTGGACTAGGCTCCTCAGTGAAGTGGTGTAGTAATCATTCCTGAAGGCACTCAGAAAATGAGTACATGTGGCACTTCCTGACGTGGTTTAGTGGGCATGGTAGTATTTGATCGAAGGTTGGACTAGATGATATTGGAGGTCTTTTCCAACCTTAATGATTCTATGACTCCATGAATGTAACCTTCCTATGTGTCCAAATGGTTATTTGGTAAAATGATTCTCAACAGTTATGAGGGTGGGACAGAAAACTGTGAATTTTAAGTGTCAGTGTTTGGCTTTGGTTTCTTTCTCCTGTATATTCAAAGTCTTTTTAATTCTATAGCTGCAGAAATGGGGGTGGAGAGCAAGGGGCTATTTCTTGAGCCTAATGTCTATTACTGCTATTTGCCTTTTTTCTGCATGGCAAAGGAATGGGATTAAGGGAATACCCTCAGAGTATAAAGTAATCTAATACGATTGAAGTAATAATCTGATTACAGAATGAGCTGTGCATTGCTCAAGACACGCTCAGTGAACACAGTATGCACGCATATCATCATCACGAAAATTGTGTCAGTACTTATGATATCGCTTACTAGCAGCCTAGTCTACTACTAAAATATTCTTATTTTCCCCTAAAAATCCTTTGGGTATGAGAAATATACCACACTGCCCACTGGAAAAAGAAAAACAAGACCCTAATGAATCCTATCTAATTTTAGTCATGCAACCACACACATACATTATAAGCATAAACCCTTTCAACATTGAAGTGAACAAAATGTTAAAAGGAGCTGAGTATATCCAGCTTCCTTAAAAATTGATTCAAACACCAAAACAATGTTCTAGGAAAGACTCAATACTTATTTGTATTTACGTAAGGAAAATCTGACAAACTTCTTTAATCAGAAAATCACATTTTCTTGGAAAACGTACTTATTAAGTATGCATCCTGTTAGAGTATTAAATAAAACAACAGGAAAGGCTTTGACAAATGATAAATGTATAATACATGTAGAAGTGTTTTTCAGTACAGGGTGTATATAACTGGATCTGGGCATCTTTACCTACACCCCTATACCTCTAGAAGATGAATTTTATGATATTTTGTAAAGAGAAAAAAAACTGGGATCAGTTTTATTTTGGCTTTTTGTGATTTACTGAGGACTTAAGATGTTTTCTTTCAACTTAATATTAAAGATAAAATTACATGCAGTCTCAAATGACACGTGGAAATCATGATATTATGAGACAAGACAATGAAAGTCAGGGAACTGAAAGAAAATGTTTGTCCTATGACATTAGGTGAGCTGGCGATATTTAAAGGATCCCAACCTGATGTATTAGCTGACATATGCCAGACAACGTGTCATTTAACACGTATTAAGTAATTAAGATAAACATCAGGGAGCTTTGGTTTCAATCAGATTACTTTAAAGGTTAAACTCTTTCTCAATGAAGTAAAAACTTCCAATAATGTCATCTTTGTTTGGATTAAAAAACCTCGATTCAAACTCCTAGAGAATATAAGGGGTTGTCTGACACTGACACAAACAACTTTGTTAAAGTAACTTCTTACTTCAGCTGGGCAATGTGAAATAGAAAAATGCCTTTAAAATACCTCAGAGTATAACCCAAATTCTGTATTAGAAACCTTAACAGTTTAACTTAGTGAAATAGAAAAGCATGTAGAAAGATTACAAACCCAAGACCTTGAGATACATTCAAACCAAATGCCAAATAAAGAAATAAAAAGGGAAGTTTTGATTTTGGCTATTCATTGTAATTTTTTCATTTGTAGTCTACTTTCATGCTTTTATTTGGGTGTTTGACTGTATCTTATTGTAGCCAAAATAAGAATAGCAGTGCACATGAAATGCACAGCACTGTTGAAAGAAAAAGAGGAAAAAAACCAAGAAAAAAATTGTATTTGAATATGAAAACTGGAGGAAGTTAGTTAACAGTTCTACTTTAGTGAACTGTCACTGAGAGACAATCACAGATAATTTACTCCCAAGCAAAAGCTGATTTTGCCACCTGGTTTCTTGCAGGTCAAGCAGCTGGCAGTTATGTAATAAGGATATATAATATATTATACTTAATATAAGTAACAAAAAAGAACTAAGAATCTAACAAGACAATGAGCAGGTTCCACTGAGACTTATGACTTCTTAAGTAAGACTGGAGATAAACAACATAATACCTCAAAGAAGTAGAGCAACTTCTGAGTTAAGTGACAAAGAACCGGGAAAATTACAGAAAGTGATCAGAACAGCAAACCTGGGATCACACAGAAAAAAGAAAAACTAAGTGTACTTCTATGTTACATGATTTCCAAGTTCTCCAGGCTCACAGGACATTTAGGGAACAGAGGCAAGGACTTGTTAACACGGATTATACATCCCTGGTGAGCATATGGTCTGGCTGCTCAATTATCCACACCCCAGAGTGATAGCCTGGACAATAGGGCCAACATCCATGTGTGCATTAAAAGCTGAAGAAACCAAATTAAGCTTTTAGCTTTGAAAGACTGAGGCATTCTACCTCTTGTTGATCACAACCCCCTTAATAGAAGGAGTCTATAAACTAATTCTGGATGGTTAAAATGCTACTTCCTTCAAAAATAAGCCATTTGACTTGGAAAGAATGACCCAGAAACATCAATGTACATGAATCCTTACTTAGATGACTAAGTATAAAACAATTTTGATTCGCACTTCAGTCTTAGAATTAGACAGAAAGTTCTTTTGAAACAGAAATCGAGTTACGATCTTCGTACCTAAAAAAGACAGCTACTGGTACTCAATCCTTCTCAGACATAATTAATCATAACATTGACCGTATCTCAAGAATATTTACATGTAATCACCTTCTCATCAACATATGAAAATTAAATGTTGAACTCTTGAGTTTTTCTTAACCTTCAAGTCCCTTCTTAGTGACTTCACTTTCCCCATGTTTAGCTTACTTCTCTGAGCAAAATTTTGTTGATATGTATACCCTGTATGTGCCAGACTGTGCACTGGTGAATTTCCAAGCTTGCTTCTTTCTCCCTCCTGCTGCTATTTACCCCTCCTAATTTTTTTAAAATTTTTTTTTCTGATTAACCTATTCATCCTTTTTTTCTCACAGCTAACTAGAACAAATATGTTTTCCATGACTTAAGAATCATTCATGCAGTTTCTGGATAGATAAGAAGTGAAATCAATTGGAAACGGGTCTAACTTTCTAGTATCGCTGCAGCCAAATTTCCTGTCTCAGTCACAGAGCAAGACCGCTATGGAATACAGAAATGATAGTGCAAAAGACTACAGCAACATGGCCAATGCTTTTTTTTTTTTCTTTTCCAACCAAAGGCTCTACTAGTCAAAAGCTTTATTACTATGAAAACAAACCACTTTTGTGCAACATCAGTGACCATCAATAGGGCTCCAAGATAGTACCAGAAAAAGACAGATATATACTCTTTAAAACCTGGAGATGATTCTGTACAACTATTTCTTACATGCAGTCACTGTTATATAACTTTACAGTACTCTCTATCTCACTAGCATGGTGGTGGAACTGGAATTAGAAATTAAAAATTTGTAACTTTAAGAAAATCAGATGCACTAAAAAAGCCTGCTCAACCAAGTCTATGCACAGACCTAGTAACAAATACGAATCCTTTATTTTCCCCTAGATGTTGAAGAAAAAGTATTTGTTTGCAATGGAAACAAACATTTCTGATTTACTGCTAACCTACTGAAGCCATGTCAAAGAAATAACAACCAGACTAGTCTATAAAAGAACACTTGTACATTTAAAGATTCCATTGAGTAAGGAATTTTCCACTTAGCAGTGTGTGGGAGAGAAGTATTTTTATTTTACCATAGTTTTGATCAGAAATACTGTTTTCTTTGTTGGTATTTACAGAGTTTAACATTCAAACATAAACATCCTGAAAAAAAGGAATGGAAACAGTTTTACAACCGTATCTGATCAGAAACAAAATGCTCTATAAATCATCATAATCATAGAAAAATGTTTCCATTGAACTTTAGTTATGTCTTATCCCTTTTTAAAAATTTCTGTCATCAGGCTGGAGTTTGAAATTTTCTAGGTATCCATACATAATAAATACATAAAAAGCTGGCATCATCAAGGGAAGATTTTCTACCTTTGTGTCTCCTGAAGGCACTGAACAATTTGGAAAGAAATAGTTAATAATAAATTACAATAATCTGCTTAGCATAATACTATAAGCTTATTTATGATGGTAAACATAATAAAAGACATTTTTCTGCTTCCTATTCTTCACAATTTGTAGTATTTCAATTAGAACTTTTAGAAATAGTTCATGAAGAGATTAAATAGTCTTTGTAACTGTAACTGCAAGTCTCTGTAACTGCAACTTAAGAAACAGAGATTTTACCTTTACAAAAATTCTATATGTAGAATAAATAATACCAAAATATACTATGTTTTACTTAATAGAAAAATCAATATTTAATTTAATTCTTTTAAGACTTACAAGGAACAGCTAGATTTTGTGTGTAATTCTGTGTCTAATTCCTCATATTCATCAAATTCTATGTCTAATTTCTCATAAAAGTCTTTAGCTAATTTGTGGCAAAATTTAACAAGAGGTGAATACAAGCCAATGAATGAGATAATTCTTAGTAACAGTTAATTTTTCATTATGTTTGCATAACTGAAAACTATTAAATTATATCCATGCCACTGATAAAGCTCAATATAAATATTCTTATGTCAGTTATACCTTGTCAGTATCATTTAAGACCTAATTAGAAGATCACTTCATTTAAATGACAAAAAATGCAATTATTTAAATAACAGAGAATGAACATGGAGTCATTTAGAATAGTTACAGAACCTCATGAATCACACCTGAAATAAAAACTTCAGGGGCTAAGACAAAGGTGTACATCCTGACATTAGAGTAAGGGACTACAGATTATGGCAAGTGGAATTTCAGTGATTCAGTTTTGTGAAAAGTAGCTGTATTAAATCTGGAAATGACTTTATGAGTAGACAGCACAGTTTGAACAGTGCTGAAAGTGAGGTCTTGCATCCTCACTTTTCCCTGTTCCTTACTTTTGTTTTAGTTCCATCCTTCCCACCTTCAGTAATGGAGTTTCTACACCTTATCTCAGTGCCCAGGATAAAACATCCATACAATTTCAAGATTAAACATTTAATGAGTTAAACAGCTTCTTGTTTTCCCAAGGTAATTTTCTGACATTTTAGTGAGCCCGGGAAATAGAAACAAGTTAGGAGGTTTCCCATGCCTCCCCTAAAAAGTTTTTATTGTTGTTGTGAAAGTTGTTAATGTGTCTATATCCATTTCATGCTGTCTCATTAGCGTATTCTAAAAAATACACTCTTTATTCATTAACTCATAGCCTGTATCAAAGTTCCAAGATCCATTAATATCTTCAGGGATATTAATGAAGGCAAAAGATTTTTGTTTAATAAGTGTAAGAGAAGAAACCTGGAGATTCAGAGAAATCTGTAATTTGAAAAAGCGATCCTGAAAGTACTACTGGGAACTAGGTAACAGCAAGACATTCAACTCTGCCAAGTAAAATGCATACTAGAAAAATCACTGTAATGTGGTCGTTTTGGGACAAAGAAATAATGTTCCCTCCTTAATGGGTCCAACTGAGCTGCACTTTGAGGTGATTGTGCATTCCCCATCAGACGACACTTTCAAAATGACAAATTTCACCTCACTTAAGCAGATGCCTACAGCTGAGATTGTAGCTGAGCTCAGTGAGGGTCTCTATATGGTCAGTGAAGAGAAACAGGCTCTTAAATAATGTGACTCATCTTACCTATTTTAAATGAAGACAAATTTCACTAACAATTGCCTATTTTTTACTGACTATGGACAGAGAGCCTAGGCAGTCTGTTATAAGTACCCATACTTTGAAGAACTGTAATCACAGGAATAAGTGGAAAGGCATTGAGAGTCAAGCAATAAAACCAAAACAAAACAGCACCAAAAAACCCCAAAACAAAACAAGAAACCGCGCACAAAAAATCGAACAAACGACCCCCCCCCCCCCAAAAAACCCCAACAAAAACCCAAACAAACAAACAAACAAACATAAAGAAAAAAAGAGAGAGAGAGACAGTAACTAAGACTTATGGCAGATAACTGCAAACACCCCACTGCCATGGCTAGGGATACCTTCCACTAGACCAGGTTGGACAGAGTTCCATCCAATCTGGCCTTAAACACTTCCAGAGGTGGGGCATCCAAACTCCTCTGGGCAACCCAATCCAGTGCCTTACCACTCTCACAGTAAAGAATTTTTTCCTAATATCTAGTCTAAACATAGTCTCTGTCAGTCTGAAACCATACCCCCTTGTCCAGTCACTCTATGCTCTTGTAGATAGCTGCTCTCTATCCTTCTTGTAGGCTCCCCTCAGGTACTGGAAGGCCATAATTAGGTAGCCCTGAAGCCTTTTGTCCCCCAGGCTGAACAACCCTAATTCTCTCAGCCTTTCCTCACAGCCAAGGTGCTGTCTAGCCCTCTGATAATTTTGGTGTCTCTCCTCTGGGCTCACTTCAGCAGGTCCCTCTCCTTCCCATGCTGGGATCCCAGCTCTGGATGCAGAGCTCCAGGTGGGTCTCAGCAGAGCAGAGCAGAGGGGCAGAATCCCCTCCCTCCCCTGCTGCCCACGGGGCTCTGGATGCAGCCCAGGACATGTTTGGCCCTCTGGGCTGTGAGTGCCATGGCCGGGGCATGTCCAGCCTCTCACCCACCAGCACCCCCAAGTCCTTCTGGGCAGGGCTGCTCTGGGGCTGTTCATGCCCAGCCTGTGCTGATAGTGAGGGCTGTCCCAAACCAGGTGTAGCACCAGCACTTGGCCTTGTTAAAGCTCGTAAGATTCCCATAGGCCCATTCCTCCAGCTTGTCCAAGTATCTCTGGATTGTATCCTGTCCTTCAAGTGTGTCAAACCACCTCAGCTTGATGTCATCTGCAACCTTGCTGAGAGTTCACTCAGTCCCTTTGTCTATGTCATTAATGAAGATATGAAAGTATTCTTGTCCCAGTACAGACTCCTCAGGGTCACCACTTGCACTGACCACTGTATGCGACTGTCAAACCTACTCCTTATCTACCAAAGAGTCTACCCATCAAACCCATGTCTCTCCAATTTCAAGAGAAGGATGTGTGGGGGCTGATGTTAAAGGCTTTACAGAAGTCCAGATAAATGAAATCTGTCACCTATCCCTCATCCACTGATGTTGTCACTCCATCATGGAAAGTCAATAGTTTGGTTAAGCAGGACTTACCCTTGGTGAAGCTGTGCTGGTTATCCCAAATTACTTCCCTGTCCTCCAAGTGCCTCAGCACAATTGCTAGGAGAATCCATGATCTTCCCAGGCACAGAGGTGAAGCTGACAGGTTAGTATTTTCCAGGGTTGTTCTTTCTTCTCTTTTTAAAAATGGGTACATTTCCCTTTTTGAGGTGCCTGGAACATCAGCTGACCGCTGTACCTTTTACATATCAGGGAGAGCAGCTTGGGAACAATCAGTCAATACCTTCAGGACTCTGGGATGCATATCATCAGATCAGATGATGTACTGTGAAGGCTTCACTCATGTCCAGTGAGATACTCAGCCTTCTTTTTTTTTTCATCTTTTCATCTCTTTTCAATCTTCCCCCATGACGAGCATAAAAATAATGTGAGAACCTTGTTCATCTTGATGGACTTAAGTCTTGGAATGAAACTCTGAATGAGACTTTCGGTTATACTTTCTTCAAATGAAATAGTAATGAAAGATTGAGGATGGGTGAAAAAATATATATTGTAGTAGAGAAGAAATACAATCTTTAATATCAACACAGTTTTTATGGTTTATGTGTGAGAGTCTTCAAAGAACACAAAAGCTAGAAAGAGAAGTTCAAATGAGAATTAAAGACATCACTGCTAGGCAATACAGCCTGATAATTTAACTCTCATTTAGTTTACTTCTTACAACGTATTTTAATGTGGGATCTGAGATCTTAGTATGAATATTAAGGTCTATAAGAAAATAAAAACTGTGAAAAGTTCACTAAAAACAGCACACTTCATTCCCAACTTGAAAGCAATCTTTGTTTTGGTGACAATTTTTATTAATAATTTTTGGCCACTTCCACATTCTGTTCAATTTTATTTCTCTAATAAAATTCATAACCAGGCATATCGAATGCACACAACTGCTGATGAAACAGCAGCCTGTTATTATCTGGAGGCTGGAAAAAAGACGAGACAGAGTAAAATTTGGTTTGAAAGGAACAGTTCAGGGAACATGGAGGGCATAACCAATGTGTAGGTTCATCTTTACTAATATTTCCTAACTGTAACCAAATAAAATAAATTCTAGTAGCAAGCACACAATATCCTGACACATGTTTATCATATGCAAAAAATTTAATGCTTTTTCTTTTAATCATAGTATTTCAGATTTTTACTAACATAAAAAAATTGTATTATTAACTAAACTGTTTACTATAAAATGGCATACATCACACCTTCCATAATTTAAATACTAGTTAATCTGTGTTCATCCATTTACTATTCCTAACATCCTTTCACTGATGTGTTGAAAGGAATAGTAAGTGCTTCTAGTTTTAACTTCCCTTGTCAATCAGGCCAAGGTCAGGGACCCATACAGTCATGAAATTAAACAGATGAGGGAACAAGCGGGAAGAGAAATATCTACAATTGTAATTCCAATGAGTGATCAGAGCAATGCTCTTTTTTCTGAGAAATTTCTGTAATTTGCTTTCGACAGAAGACCAATTTCCTTACTGAAGATAGGGTACAATTTTTGTGAGAGATGGACAAATTGAATATGCTGGCAGACTGACTGAATTTTGCTTTCTGAAGTGCTTTTGAAGGGAAATGATGGCTTTTTCATTATGGCAATGCATAGAGGTTTTTTGAGTATGTGTAATTACATAAATTCAAGGGCTTGTAATTATACATCTATTTATATTGAAAATTCTTTTAATTTGATTTCTTTTTCTATTTCTGTCATGATCTAATGTCCTGTTTTGATGTTTTTTCCTGTTATTAAATAGACCACAAATACAATCAAAACTCCTTCTCTGAATGCCCTTATCTTTGAACTGAATAAAAAAAAGCAAATAAAAATTATTTCCAGGAGGCTATAGCCAAAGAGTCCAACATAAAAGGAAACTTCCTGCTTGAAGGTGATGGAAAAGGAGAGTTTCATGCATCCAGAACCGGGCTAAAATCTAAGTTGTCTTTCCAAGATATTCTGAGTTTGAAATAACAAAACAGTAATTGTGTGGTTCATCATTACTTCAAATCTGAAGTCCTGTCAAGTATGAAAAAGAAGGCTGAGAATGAAAACTACTGTAGCATTTAATGCAAATAATCTCACAGTCTCAATGAAAATGACTTCTACAATACCTAGATGGTTTTGTAAATATTTATTAATTTCCTACTTTAAACCTTTACAAAACAAACAAACAAACAAAAAAAATCCTGTCATTTCCTCTAATGTTTTGTACAGACCTTTTATTACTTAATATTGTAAATCCTATTATTTCATAATCTTCTCATTCTCCTGAAAGTGTAGAACAGTGACTCAAGATACCAAGAAAAAAAAGTGTAATAATGTATGATCTATTGCCTAAGTGTATTTTTTAGTGCATCTACAAAAATAATTTGTCCCTACTACTTTGTATGATGAAAATTGCAGCCTCCTCACACAAAACACATATCAATCCATAAACATTTCATATTCATACCTATTCATACCTGAGTGGCTTTCCACTCAGACTTTGGAAGTCAGATTTAATTGCTTCTCTTTAACTTTTATATTTCCCTTTTTTTAAAGCTCATAGTGATCAAGTATGAGGTATACACTTTTTAGACATACTCAATTTTAAGACAGTAATATATTTTATAAAGTTTATATTGTACTGGTGGAAATGACGGCCAAGTAAAGATGTTAAGAGCAAAAGAAAATACTTACCTGTATTGTTTTGCAGATATAGGAGGATTCAGTTTATTGGTTGATTAAGAATAGAGGTGCACTTAAACATGGTATGGTAACTCAAAAAATACTACCAAAGGTATGAAAACATATACAAAGCAGAATACAAGAAATACAGTGGGAAAAGCAAAATGGCTGGGTTTAAATAACTTTAATAACATTTTAAGCATATAAAAACATGGTGAAAGAAAATAATAAAGCAAAAGCTTATTGATCAGTGCACAAGTCATAGGAAAAACTGCTGCAACAGAGGAGTAGTGTTAAACACTAAAACACCTGAATCAAATCAGATAACTAAGTTCACTGGATTAATATGGAAAATAGGATCAGTATGGATTGAGATTTCTCACTTAAGTAGGAAAGTACAGGATTTTTAAGACCATAATACTGACAGGGAGAATAGGATTATGACAGTGCCTGTGACATACTGTGAGAGACCAGGAAACCTAAGAGCAAGAAGCAAACAATGATGTAAACCAGGTAAATTATACAGGGGTGCCTTGCTGAGGTAAATATTTACAGTATTAAAATGGATTATTTCAGAGACTCCAGTCATGAAAGTCAAAGGGGAGAAAAAGCTCCTGAGTTACTCCTCAGCAAAGTACAGGACATGATAAAAATTTATATTATTAAGGAACTAATCTGCAACTGTGTCCATAATATTCTTTACTTCATGTGAAATACAAAAAAAAAAAAATATATATATATATATATATATATATATATATATCCACCAATCTAGGGTTTAATTGCAAGAAACAAAATTAATCAAATGAGTGACCTTGTTAAAAAGTATTGGCTTGTGAGTGTCATGAAGACTCTTCAGTGACACCATGAGAGGCTGTCAGAAAAAAAAATCAAACAGAAGGAGTTTTCCTTACAGAGGATATATTGGAAAATCTGTTTCAAATGCATGTAACAGTAGAAGATCTGGAACAGAATAACAAAATGAATTGCTGCATATTGCCAAAATTAAATGAAAAGGACTCACTAGTTTTGAAGAGACACACCTCCAAAGTCACTGAATTATTAGTGTTGATGTGCAACCCATCTTAAATGCCGCATTTTCCAAAGCAGGTGTGCATGCCTAGGTTCCCTTTCTCTAGCCCTAAATGTAAGATATGTACTAGCTCTTTTTCCCACTCATTTGCAGTCTGACAACATTGCAAATTAGTTCAGTCCACCGTGGGAAAAGCTGCAGAACAGAACAGCCAGAGCAACACAAGATAAATGAATATTAGATGCCAACTAAACAGACAGTTCATTAAAATGATTTCTGCAGTATCTTAGAAAAGTAACAAATCATACTGAAAGGAGAAACACTGAATCAATGGCATCCTGAGATTTAGTTCTCTCCTTCTCTCACAGCTTCTGCTTTTGCTACTGGTTCAGACAACTTAATGGAATCTATGAACTTAAAAATTGTTTCCAATGAAAATGAGTCTATTAATCTATTACTCTAACACTGTGTCCCTTGCTTAACTAATAGAATCAATTCAATAGTAGAGTATTTTTTTTTGACATCAGTAACAACATTTGAATTGTATCACCCATCCCTAGATTTCTGAGAGGGCAGTTTAACAAGTAACTCATGCATGTGAAGTCATCTACAGAATGGAATGCAAGAAATTTAAGAGAGAAAAGGAAGATAAAGAACACAAGAAAATACAAGCATTTTTTAATTATGGAAAATAATGGAAAAGATCTGATAAATATACTTGGACAAAGAATACAGAATTATTCGTTAAAGAAGCCATAAATAAGCCACAATAATAAAAACTAATAGTCATTTGCAAAAAGTTATTATTCTACTAAATAGAGGTTTTTCATACCAGAGAAAGCTGACTATTTTATATTTAAACATATTCAAAAAATAAACATACTTTTTGTAAGGTTTTTTTCATCTTTTTTTAAACCCACCAGGGCAATTGGCTGCATTGTTTCAAAGTGATGATTTTAAACAAATGAAAATTCCGACTTATAAATTTAGACTACCTTCTAATAACACTCCCAGTTAAAAAAACAGGAATTAAAGTCAATACACAGAATGAGCAGAACTTATATACAAATTTTATACTTAGTGATCCTGGTATATTCATTCTCCCATTAATAGTAGAGGTTTTAACTGTATCGTCTCAAGACCCATAGAGGTGTTCAAAGAACAAGACCACAAACCTGAAGTCTTACCCACTCTATTCCTCCAGAAAAAGTAAAATTCATATTTAAATAATACTTGGTACATGTTGGTTATATCAGACCCTATGCAAACCTAAAATTATCAGTAAAGACTGCAATTATAAAGGTGTCCTAGGGTGACTTTATGATGTTGAATTGCCCTAAACCAGGACAAAAGGGAAAGCAAATCAGCATGATCAGTAGTTGTTTTATGCTTAGGAAAAACCCGAATTCCAAAGGAACAGATTTCATGGTGGCACAGGAACTGAGGAGTCCTGAGAGAGTCTTTCCTGAGAGGAACTGAGGAGAGTCCTGAGAACAAGAATCAGTCTTGAATATCTTGATGGGCTGGATGGTTGAACTCAGTGAGTTGTAATCAATGGCTTGATGTCCAAGTGGAGACCAGTGACAAGCAGTGTCCCTCACTGGTCAGTGTTGAGACCAGCACTGTTCAGCATCTTTGCTGGTGACAGAGGATCAAGGGCACCCTCAGCAAGTTCACTGATGATGCCGAGCTGTGGTGTGATCACCACTCTAGAGGGAAGGGAGCCATCCAGGGGGACTGGACATGTACAAGACAATCTTGAGAGGTGTGTGTGTGAACATCATGAAGTTCAACAAGGTCAAGTGCAAGGTCCTGCACCTGGGTCATGGTGATCCCAAGCACAAATACAGGCTGAGGATTGAGAGCAGACCTATGGAGAAGGACTTGGGGCTGTAAGTGGATGAGGAGTTCAACATAACCCAGTGACATGTGCTTGCAAGCCCAGAAAGTCAGCAGTGTTGTAGGCTGCATCTGAAGAATGATGCGCCCAGAAGATCCAGGAAAGTGGTTCTCCTCTTCTACTCTGGTCTTGCAAAACTCCACCTGGAGTGGTGCATCCAGATCTGGGGCCTCCAGCATAGGGACACAGACCTGTTGGAGCCAAACTGAGAGAGCTGGGGATATTCAGCCTGAAGAAGAGAAGGCTCAGGGGAGACCTTAGAGCAGGCTTCCAGTACATAAAAGGTGGGAAGATGGAGAGAAACTTTTTACGTGGGCATGTAGTGACAGGACAAGGGGGACTGTCATTAAACGGAAAGAGTGTAAGTTTATATTACACATTAGGAAGAAATTCTTTACTGGGAGGGTCGTCAGGCATTGGAACAGGTTGCCCAGAGAAGCTGCGGATGCCCTGTCCCTGAAACTGTTCAAGGCCAGGTTGGAAGAGGCTTTGAGAAATCTGGTCTACAGAAAAGTATCCCTGCCCACGACACGGGGGGGCGGAACTAGGTGATATTTAAGGTCCTTTCCAAAACAAACTATTCTATGATTCTGTGATAATAAGGTGGACCAGATGATCACTGTAGGTCCCTTCTGGCTAAGCTATACAATCAAAGAATTGCAGAACTTGAAACACAGGTCTGTTAACATTTTTGAGCATGGATTGGCAAATATTTGCAGGCCATTAGCATCCTACCCAATTCCTTTCATCAAGGTAGTGTATAAGAGACATCTACTGCAGACATGCCAAGGAAAAGAAATTTAGAGGGAATTTTTATCTGAAATGAAGTAACCAAAGATATTAACACTGCTGCATGGGAAAGCCGAGTTGAACGCTACTATGGAAAATAAAAATTGCAGCATTGCAAAATAGATCAGAATATTTATTTTAAAAAATCCTGCCTGACCTGTTTCTGGAATTGTCAAAATGCCAGTGAATAGACAGGAAATTTAAACAGAACCTTGTTAAGAAAATGTGATGCAGTAGAGTCATGTACATATGCCAGATTATTATAAAGGTTTATGTGCGGCTTGCATAGTCAGTAAAACAGGAACCTATGTATCTAACACCTGTCATTCCTGCAGACCTAATACCTGTTATGACCAGTCTAAGTTTCTGTCTTAGCCAAAACTGAAGTCTGATATTTGAAAGGAGTTTTAGAGGTTAAAGTATATGTTCGACTTGCAGGAGTTGGGTAAGTATCACTTGTGTTTAGTACAGTGCAAAATATGCATGTAATTTGTTTTTTCCTGCTGGGTTCTGCTAAAGCTTGCGTATTTTATTTTTAGAAGATTCAAAAGTTACAAAATTTGAAAATTCTTGGACGAAGTTCCAGGGTGACATTTACCCTGTGCATAATGAACGTGCTCTGCTAGACAGTGTAGGACCTATAAAGTACACCTAATATCATAGGCTAAGGAATTCAGGAAGCTTGAAACCCACAATCCTGAACACCTGAGAACATATCAGACACTTGACTAAAAGGACGACTGGATGCAAAGTATGTGCTTGCCTAACTGTGATTCTGGTTGTCCAAATACCACATCACTCTGTTAAATAGGGTGTTTGTAACATAAACTCTTAGAAGTTCTATTATCTCAAACAAAGAGGAACCTCCTGGGAGAAGCAAGTAACACTGAGATAACAGCAAGAACCTCTAGTCCAATTTCACAAGCACCAGTGTATAAAATATGCAAGTTGACCATGCTTTGTATCTGAGCTCTGCTCTATAACCAAGAGAACACTAACAGATTTCATTTACACTTTGAAAATCACATTAGCAAATACAATTTTCTTGGTAACTACATACTCAGTGGACACTGAAAGAAAAAAACCCAACTACTTGTACCTATAATGAAGATGAAATCAAATGCATGTACTAAGAAAGAAACCTACTAACAAAAATCCGCATCTTTAATACAAATGCTCTAAGAATTAGAATGGAGGACAGTTATATTAGTGTTCATATGGACTACAGAAATCAAATATGTTATCTATATTAGTATTACTAATTTCTGTTTAAAAATACTCTATCAAAATCCCCCCAAAAACAAACAAAAAACACCCCAAAACCACAAAAACCCAAAACAAACCAGGAAGAATACAAAAATAACAAAAGGAATTCACACAGGAATTTTCATACAAGGTTAAAATATACAAAGAAAGGTGTAGAAAAAAAAATACCATACAAAAGAGAAAAGAAGTCCTGGATTCAGTAACTTAGAAAGGAGATAACAAAGTGGGCTTATAAAACAACAAATGATCCAGTGAAAATATACTCAGCTGCTATGACTCAGAAACTGTAAATTCCGAAGTGCAAAAAGAAATGCTAAAAGTCAGTATTGCAGTGCTTGTCTTGTTTATTATCAGAGGCTGAACATGGAGCTTTTCAGATACCCTATGTCAGAACTCTTATGACTGTGACCTTTTCTGTGTATCAGGATATGCAACTAACATCACTCAATATCCCAAAACTTTCTTGCTTCCCCTTACAATATACCCAAGGTTCTCATTATGTTCTTGACAGATACGATCATATTCTTCCCCTAAAATTTTATCCTGAATTTTACCCAATTTATTTTTTGTACTTGCTCAGGGAATATCCATCAAATACTGACTATTCAGAAGACACTGTCAGCAACTTGTGTCACTGTCAATTTGTAAGCCTCTCTGTATTTTTTTCCTTCTGTTGGTCATCCTGTTCTCCTTTATTCAAGAAAACTAAAAAGTAACTTTCACCATTTCTTCATTTTCTCCATTGCTCTCAACTGAGCAGTCTTTGCATGTAAATCAAGTCTCACAAGCAGCAAGAACCTAACATGAAATTTTCTTTATTAAGATGATTATTCTGTAAATGAAATATTTTTGCCTTTTTCTCTGTAGAATAGGTGATGAACTCCAAATACAGGCTGAATACAGGAAAAATGAACAGCTTTGATCCAGTGCAGCCTTTTCTGTGTTTTTGTGCCTTAAAGGACTTAAATACCTTTTCTTGAGGAAGCAGAACAGTTTTATGTTAGCAACCATGTGCCTCAATATAAATCCTAACCAACATGCACTGAAATAATCACCTTCTTGGACATGGGCCTGTTAATACCCTTAAAAAACAGAACTGGTAATCCAAATGATCCTCTGTGTGTTTTTCTCAGGCTGAAGTACGCTGTATATTACTACTTCTGAAGAATGTAATATCTCTCAGAGGAAGCATCACCAATATTTACTCAGTTTTACTTGTATAGCAGACTTGAAATGGGGACAGCAAAGAATGCTAGCAAATCAGTGGAATTTTTCTCAATTTTTCTATTAATAATTTTCTGAACTTGATTTCATCACTCCTGAAACATTAAACTGAAACACCAGGGCTTCAAATAAAAGTAATAGTGGAAAACTTGCATGTTTTATATTGTTTCAATCAGTAATCTGCAAAACTGCACAACACTTAGCAAGAGATCAAAAAGCCCAACAGGCACTGAGGCTTCCCCAAACATCTACTTTTTAAACTGTCTGAAAATTAAATTATAAGGTAGCATGTCATGTTTGCTGGCAAGTATTACCAGCTTGCACAGGAAATTATGTCAAACTACTTTGATTCTGAAATGAAACACCTTTCCTATTTATAGACAGAGGACAGCTGTGAGAGCCACACCCCACTTTCCTTCAGTACAGAGCTACAATTTCACTCTTCTGTACATCTGCAGCAGCCTCCTTGCTCCCTGAGCGAGGATGTGGACAGCCATGGGAGGAGGCATTTAGCTACTACTCCGTACCTGAAGTCATTTGTTGTCTCCTGAAAGATGAAGTGAGCCATAAGGGAACACCCTTAAGCACTGTCTAGCTTGCATGCTGCATGTTGGATCACAGTAAGCCTCCAGGCAACATGATTAACTAGTGATGCTGTCAAACAGTTTAAGGAGGATATGAACTCAAAGATAGTGATACCAGTCTTACAACTGAAGTTTTGGGTTGATTCTACATCTAAGTTTAAACTGGGTTGTAAATTGAAAATCAAGATGTAAACCACGCATTTTTTGTTACACAAAAAACATGCCCACAAGTGAGCTGATTTTAAAGAATATCCATAGATGTTAAAGCCTATGGCTATTTTTCTATTTGTTTGATTATTTTTGTATACAAAACACAAGTAAAATAAATACTAATGGAGCAAATGATAAAAAAAAAGCAGTCAGGTCCGCAGAGGAATATAAATATGTTTATACAAACATTTTGCCTCCTTTTACATAGAAAAAAATCAGGAAAGCAATTTGCAAAAGAATTATATACTCTTGGTTAGTTATTAGTGTCTTTGATTTCTGTTAGGATTACCTATCTCTAGCTACTTATTGCAGTGACACAAGACAGCTACTACAAATACATTCAGTTGTTCACAGGTAGCTGCTGTGGCTGACAGTCTACCTATTCAGAAAGTGATTTGTGGCTACTAAGTTACCCTCATGAGAAATTTAACTCTTAAACATCTAGATCAGAAGTCTAAAGGTAAATTATCAAAAAAAAAGCATCAGAAACGTAAGCATCCAACATAGAGATTTAAATATTTGTCTTATGTACAGTGCTCCAAATCCAAAATATTACAATGCAGTGCAGAAATAATCAACACAGACTATTCCAATTACCACATCAACTTGTAACAGCAATGGAATTAACGTTCCATAATCCATGGGGATATAATTCACAAGAATTCAATTCAAGAAGATCACAACTAAATTAGAGCTTGGATATTATGCTTTTATTTATTTCAATTAAAACTACAGTTCTCTGTTCAGCCTTTTGACAACAGCAACCTAAACACCTAACGTCTCCCATAACCTCATTTTTTTTCTGGGGTTTTGTTGTCAGTATATGACAATTGTGAACGGTTTGATTTTGTATACTGTTCTTATATTTTACAGCACTGTCAATGGCTATATAAGATGAAAGAGGAAGAAAAATCAGACATGATTATAGTACTGTAAGTCCAGTTCTGATTTCCCCCATATTGATATTAGAGAATTAAACTGACTTCACATTAATATTTTTCCAATGACTACTTCTGAATTAGTGTCCAAATTTAATTAAACAAATTAGATGTCCATGGTACACTGTATTTAGAATAGATGTACCAAAGTTATACCAGTAATTTAAAATGAAATGAGAAAACTGTATTTGCAAGCATTTCACATGGAAGAACAGATATCTACCAAACAAGTTGAAACACCTGGACATGTGGCTTTGGGCCATGCCCAGATGGCCTGCTGTAAATTGACAGCTTCAGAAATATCTTACACTTGCTATGCACTCATGGATCAGTTGCACAGCACATGCACAGAGAGGATGACATGTCCTGGATTCACCTAATGCACTCCATGAGCCAGGAAAGGCTGATCTGCCTCTGTCCACAAAAGAAAACAACTGGAGAGGCTGCTGCTGCTGCTATCACTATTGCTCAAGATTACAGATTATCCAAGAAATCAGCAAGGTAGTAAATAACCTGCAGTAATTTACTGGAACACTATAAAACTAGTTCGTTGGTTTAAAGAAAAGAAAAAAAAAGGTTGGATTCTACTTATGGTTTCCTAAATTAGTCATTACTGGCTGAGGTCATTCATATTAGTGAGCTCTAATAGAGGGTGGACCAAGAGAAAATAAGGACAGATTTATTTGTACAAAATTAGGAAAAATACAAGAAGGGGAAAAAGTTTGAGACATAGATGACATAGCTCTGTACCTGACCTGAAAACTAAAAGTAAAAAATTAATAATAAAAGAATAAATAGGAATGAGAAAGGTACAATATGTTTCCTAATCCTTTAAATTTGCAAATTAATGTTCTGTTTTTCATGACAGTGCATTTTTCTCCCAGAACTTAAGCTGCAGTCTTTTAAGTAAATTTCTGCATTTGCTTTAAAAACTTTGATGAGGTTCTGTTCTTAAATATGTAAGCATTAGATATTTAAAGTATTGAATATGCTCTCATCTCTAACTTCTCTATTGCACATTTTATATAGTTAAGAAGGCTGACATCATATTGAACTCACAGAAGCGGCCAAGTCTTCACTGTCCTCTTGCTTCATTTATTCCCCTGATGTTCTGATAGCAATATCTTATTAGGAAAGTGGGTAGTCTCAGAAATGAAGCAATAAAATTGGGTCAATTTCAAGCTTTCTACAATGACTTCAAATATGCTGCAAAAAGCCTGAACTGGCTTTGATAAAAACTATCTTATACACAGAAATTTTCTGTAACTTTGATGACATGGTAAAGACAATAATTTTGAGAAAAGCACCCAGTTATTTTAAATAATCAGATATAAGAAAATAATGAAATCAGGAGCACTGATAAAAAGACTGGGATGGTAAGAAAGAAAAATCACAATTAACAAAATTCGCTGGCTTTGGCCAGAGGTTTAGATTAACCTAAAGGAAAAAACAAAGCACTAAGAAAGAAAATACATCACAAGGTAATTTTAGAAGTCAAGCCATTATCATAATCAGACATCTCATTTCACACTTTGCCTGAGGTGCTCCCTTCTCAGCACAAGACATGGGACAAGGATCAGTATTGAAAAAGATTCTTCTGGCATTGTCTGCAGATGAACTAACAAGGATTTTTATTTTTTTTATAATGGACATGTAATGCAAGAGATACTTGAAAAAAATGTAATGCTTGATACACGCAGATTAATAATTAAAACTTAGGGCTAATTAAGAAAGACGTTAAATCACATTTGATGTTACACAACAATACAAGAAAGAAAAGAACAGTAAACTCCAGAGACTCTGCCAAACCACGTCAAATGTAATTGTTCCTTCATTCTTATTTTTAATGAAAATTCAGCTAGTGTGTAATATTCTGTTGCGCATTAGAATTTAATGCTTAAGCAGAATAAGTTTAACTTCTTTTAATACAAAAAACTGTAATGAAGTAATATGTATATATTGGAGGTTTACTTTAGTAACACACACATCAGTACCTACTACTAAAGAAGAACACTGTGCTGAAAACTGTTGGCAACTATTCTACACACCGGAGTGCTATCAACTTTGTTTCTTAGCCCTGTGACTTTAATGTACTTTTATATTGGTATATTTTTGTGTGAATTTTCGATAAAGATAAAAGAGACTCCAGAGTTCACCATAATTTAATTACCTCTTCCACATTCATAGCTCACATGAAAACTTTTCTATCATTTAGTTTATAAAGATTTTACTTACACAAATTGAGTCTTTTAATCCATCTAACTGAGAAATGCATTCACTTCTTAGAATACTCCATGTCTGATACTTATACCAGGCATACTGCAGGTATGATTTTACTTGTGCATATCTCTCTCACTCCTGAGGGACACTTGCAAAGTGAAGAACTGACAGATCTTGATCCTGCTAAGGTCACAGGGATTTAGCTATATTATAGCTTTGCTTAATCCTTATTGGTTTTGCCTACTGAGCACAAGGCTGTTTCCCTGACAACACAACAGCAGTTACCACAGTACCCAGAAACACATATGATGTCCAGCTTTAAGGTATACCCCACCTGAAAATGTATTATTTAATGCTATTTTCTATAGGTCATTGTAGGGAAAAAAATAAAAGCTGTGAAGATCCTCTGTATATTTTTACTTCTGTTAAGCTTGTTACTATCACTAACTTCAAGGACATTCCTTAAGTAGGTTGAACGCTTCTGAAGCTCAGTTCTTGAATTAGTGAGTACATGGAGCAAATAGTCACAGTAAGAATTCACGGAATGTAAGGGAATTACTGAATGTTCATATAAATTCCTATCAAGTGTGAAATACAACGTGAGAGAAAGCAAAAAACTACCACTTGAAAATTTAACAAGAGGGCAATAATAGCTAGCATAGAAAGGGAGGGACCACCTGGGTTCTAAAGTGAAAAGTCTGGAAAGAAGTTTAAAGGTGGATATACAAATGAGATGATGAGAAATTACACACTGCAGCAATATTTTACATAAATACATAGTGAAAATGGCTATGTTTTTCAGTTCAAAGGAAGGATTTTACAATAATTAAGATGAAGTGTGAAACAAGAGAAAACAAACACATCAGATCTGTAGCCGAATATGGAAGCTGTGATTCTAGAAATATTCTTCAGTAACTAATAGAAAAAAAAAACCCCGCAATGAGACAGTAAATCTAGCCAGACAATTTCTTGCATTTCGCCAAAAGCATGCAGTACTACAACACATTGAATGGATCCTATACAAAATTACTTCATTGGTTTAAATTTGTTCAAACAATGCTGACAGGCTAAGTTTCTGGTGGCAGATTACTTACCTGGCCACATATCAACTAATTAAATATGAAGGCAAAATGCTGTTAAAATCTTTTCTTGTGTGCACTGGTTAATGTAACAGAATGTGATCATATGTCTAAGTCACCTTGTACCAGGTAAATTCAGTACTAAGAACTGAAACTTTATGTAAGAAATGCTCATTGAGAGGTATCTGAATGATTTTAGCTAGGATGAAGTAAGACTGAAGAAAGGAAAGAAGCAGACAGTAGCTTGACCTCATGGTTAATGGAGGAATGTCCGAGCCTGAGTCAGGCATTGCAATGGACTTTCCAGTAAAAAACAATTAGTAGACAAGGATTTAATCAATTCACAAAACAGCAGTTTGTTTCTAAGCAACACAGGTCACCAAGAATACATCACTCCACTCATGTAATTGTTTTCCTATTGAATATGGTTATACATCAGCTTTCAATTTTCTTCTTCAAATACCTCAAGTGTACAAGCTAACGTGACAAAAAAGATCAGACTAGCACAACTATGAAGACAACTTCCATGAGACTGACCTTCCACCTTGAGGAACAGTGGCTTAAAACGTGAAGAAAATTATTGTGGGGTTTGAGGGGTCTTTTTAGCTTTGCTTAGTTAGTTTTGTTTTTAATCTCCCAACAAACAGTGATCAAGAGTTATCTGACTGGCCCACATTTGGCAATTTAGCCCTGGGAAGCTGGAAAAATTATGAATTCTATTGCTTTCAGAAAAAAAAAAAAAAAGCAGAATGTGTAATTTGACTCATTTTCCTAGA
>JANPWX010019540.1:745710-768697 GCA_024734555.1 Trochalopteron elliotii | reverse complement strand
AAGATGTAGCAGGCATAGTAGCATAAACCACAGTTACTCAGATTAAGAGCATTTGTTGAATACCATTTGTACTTTAGTCTTCTCATGGTTCATGTTTTTCAGTAAAATTGTAAAAAAGTTATTTTGAATAAAATAATGCTTATACAAAATTGTTAGTAATTATTTGCTCATTTCAGTTCTGAGAAAGCTATTATTTACACAGGTGACTGAACGACACAAAATGTGCACATTGAAAATACAATCGAAAGAAACTAAGGAGCTTTTGGAAAATGACAGACTGTTCATATTATTTTTAAAAAGAATGTTCAGTCTGTAAAGACTATGAGGCTATGAGCTTGCATTATCAATGCTCTGTGAAACCACTGTTGTAAAATATTTTACACATTTTAAAAATAATGTTAATTTACAACCAAACGATTAATTAAGCATTTTAAGCCCTAATGATAAAAGAGTTTAATCTAGGAGTTCGACTTTTATAAGAAATACAACTGCATTTAGAAAGACAGGTAACGGTATTAGACAAAGTACTTACAGCAAACTCCAGAGCTAATTCTTAGAAAGTTTGAAACAGATGACAGTTGCAAACACAGCTGTGCTGACATCATGTATTTTACGTCTGTACAAAAGACAATAAAAGGACTATAGTTAGGAAATGAAGCTAATTTTCACAACTATCTTAAAATTTAATTACTTCATTTTTGTAAGTGCCTTTTCAGCTGCAAAACACAGAAAAAAATAACAACAAATGCTTAAGGAAGAATAATGACTGATGTGAGAAATCTAAACTTAAAATTCTTTTAAAATAATTACTAGTGAATAAGCAACAAAGATTTCAAGTTTACTCCTTTTGGAGGAATACTGGGCAAGATGAAAGCAAAGCTAAAAGGATATAGGGCTTTCTGCAACAGAAGAAAGAATAAGAAATAGGAGAAGACGGTGATCAAAAAGAACACAAGCACACTCAAGGTTAGTTCATGACTAAAAGCAAAATTCTCACATGGTAGCTCATGCTCACACCCACTCTAGAGGAACCCTGAGTCCTTATGCTCCTACAACAGTCATATAAGAATGAAGATCAAGATTGTGTTAAAATAGATTTGTACTAATATTAATGCAAGGAAACCAATCAAAGTTACACTAAAAACCAAGATCCAAATAACATCCAATAACAGATCACAACTGATACTTTATGACGGAGGTAACACCTGTCTTATCAGTTAACTGAGAATCATTAGAATTATGAACACTTCCTTCAAATACAGGCTACTCAGGATTCCAAATCCCCAGTTCCTGTTCTTAAACAACTTATTTACTTCCTCTCTTTTGCAGAGGGAATTCTACCACTCTAGGTAGCCAAGAAAGTCCTCTAAAAATTCTCTTATTCATTTCCTTAAGTTACTATGGATGTATGCTAATCGTACTGTAATGCAGATCAGTTGAAAGACTTTATTTGTGAGATACATTCTGTGCTAACACTGTGTTAACGTGGATACTGAACTGAAACTTGTCAGACTTTTCTGATTCATACACAGAATTAAATGTTTCTTTTCTTCTAAGGACTCTGATATCTCCCCATATTCTCTATAACTTATATATCAGAATTTGTTGATTTATTTCCTATGAGATTACTTCTTTTCCAGGATCTACCAGTGATTAGATCCTTCCAGACCAGGGACTTAAACACTGAAATATGAATTTGAAAACTCCAAAAGGATTAAATTATTTAAATGACATAACAAGATTACAGAACTTCAGCCAACAAGAATATTTACATTCTTATAAAAGCAGAAACTAAAAATGCAAAGAAAGTAACAATAAGCAGTCACACATACCTCAAGGGTAGGTCAGTTGAAATAACTGGTCAAAGTATTACAAGTCTAATTAACAGTTTTAGCTGAAAAAGTAATGAATTAAGGTTTCAATTGATACTTTTTTTCAAAACATCTCTTATGTGTTTTAATATCTTTTGTATCTACTAAATTAACTTCAATTTTAAAATGAAACTAAAATTTTCACCATTTTTAAAGAATTTAATCAAAACAAAGTATTACTAAACATACAGAAAATTGTATGTTTTCATTGTCTACAAAGGAAAAAAAAGAGACAAAATGGTTAAATAACTTACATCATGTTGCACAGTTGAGGGCCTGAGCAGGAGAAGGATTTGTTTCACACTTCTTATTTCAAAATCTCTATGTATTCTCTCAGGCTCCTTTTCCTGAAAGGAAAGCTAAGCACAGGTTAAAAAGGGACCACTAGACACAGACACTACAATCAAGACATAAAATATTTTACTTCCTAAAAACTGATGTTTTCAGCATTAAAGAATGTAATCTTTCATGTGATGATGATAGATTTTTCTTTTTGTCATACTTAATGATGCCTTTTCAAGTGTGCTGAGGTAATTATCATAAGTAATAGCAAACTGAAACAACCCGAATTGCCAGTATCTCCATGTATCTGTCAAACAAGTTTTCAATCACTGCAGTTCCAATTCTATTTTTCTATCATAATTACTGTTCATTATAGCAACTACTTTAAGACATGCAATAAATACTAACCCTAACAGTTTTATAGTAGTAATTCACTTTTAACTTCCTGTTTGTCTATATATATACAAGAGAATATATTTTGATTGCAGAGTTAGAAAGGTATGGCATAATTTGCCTATTTTCAATGAAGGAATGAAGTTAATTTTGTGGTCAGTACACCATACAAGGAAGCACGGACATAGAACAATACTTTTGACCTCACCTTTCTCCTAGTAGAGTAAGCTATACAAAACCAGTTTTGTTTTAAAAACAGTTTTACCAGAGTCTCCAACTCTTCATCAAAGGTATATGCCATTTACAACTTTCAAAATGTCATCATCCTTCTAGATGCAAGTGGAGAAATCTACACAGACTCTTACAGAGTCTGTAAAATGTGACAGATCAAGTGATTGTCTCTGGTTGATAAAATTAATAATTTTAGAGAACATTAAAAACTCAGTATTAGCAACTGATTAAACCAAAACAAACTAAGACTTCGTGTAGACTTCATTTCTCTATTTGCACTGAGAAGGCTGCTAAAGTTTTACAAATTTTAAATGGCATATTCAATTGATGAAGAGTTTGAGACTCTTCTAGAGTTGTTTATAAAACAAAACATTGTTTAATTAACATATTTCAACACAGTGCAACAAATCTATTACATTTTCATATTAAGAGAAAGTTTAACCAGTATTAAACATCTTGTATCTTTTTTCACTTTCAGAACCAAATAACACAATGCACTTCATGCCAGGAAATTTATACTTATAGCAGTTTCAGTGCGGTTAACTTAAAAACCAAATAGGTTATATTGAGATTATTATTTATGCAGCAGTCAGTGTCTGGAAAGTCCAAGAATGTAGTGTTCAATTATATGAAATTATTAAAGACTTCCTAATGAAAAATAAAAGCTCATATGAATGACTAAAAAGAACTCAGAATAACCAACCCACAGTTTTTCTATTTTGCTGTGTACCAACTGATTTTTTGCAATCTTGATGCTCTTACTGTCTGTAAAATAGTGACAGAACCAGAAAGACTTAAGCTAATACATCTTTCAACAATCTCTTTGTTTCCTATGTCAGTCTTCTGAATGTTATTAGATAGAGAGGTCATCCCTTCCTAAGCAGAGGGATAAAATATATTTACAACCGGTCAGTAGCCATCTCATCTGTAAGTTGCTGGGTGCGCCTAAAGACATGACACACAGTGATAAAGCATACGACTTAATAAGAAGTACGGGATCCTTAACATCAGGAAAAAACCTGAATTTTAGTGATAGGTAAGAAACTCTTGTTACTTGCACAAGTTAATCACAGGAACTATCACAAGGAAATACATTGTTTACAAGTTTGGTTTGCCTAGGGTGTTCTATTTCAATCTCCAGAGCAATACAAATCTGTCTCTTATGTTCCTTTCTGTTACCATACCTCAGATATTGCTGCCTACTCCTTTCATTCTGACTAGCAAGCTACATTCTTCCAACTTCTGTCACTACTGCCACCTCCTGAAACCAAGTGACTATCATCCACTGGCTTCCTTGTTGTTTCTTGTCCCTTGCAAGGCTTCCAACCCTACACTCCTCATTCACTCTGTCCTTAAACTCATCATCTCAGTTGCACAGAACCTGTTTTTTTGAGAGAGAAATGCTATACTTGTAATGGAAACTGGCTTAACTTTTACTTTTTTAACATGAAGTGGCAGGATACCTCCTGCCTTGTATATTAGCTTTCATATATGCAATACATACACAATACTCTTGCAGTACAGGTCCTTTTCATATTATTTCTTCTTTATTTAACAGTAAGAAGAGGTTCAGTTCAGTTTTCAGCAGACCTGAATTTTGCAATAGCTTGTAACAAAGTCCAACTCAACAAAACTTCACTTCCAGAAGAGGCGGCTTCCCTTTCATGAGGATCATTTTACTGGAATTAGCACTCACTATCTTGGAGAAGATACATTAATGGAAAAACCCAAAGTAGGAAAAAATAAACAAGCTGCTCCTTATATCTGTTTCTGTGAAAGGTACAAAATAGCATATTTGCTGTCCCTGGTTGGCATAACATTAAAAAGTATCTAATAATTTATCGGATCAGCTGCCTAGAACATACCTTGGGACTTCTGTTCCCTGGGGAAAAAAAATTTTGATTCGATCTGCTTCAAGACGGATCACATTTGTTAAGCCATGTCATCATGATGGCTAACAGCCAAATTTCTGTCTCAATCATACACTTGGAAGTGTAATGATGATGGATCTGCTGTGTAATTCACTCACAAACTGTTTATCAATTGTGATAATTATGAATGCAAATACTATCTGCAAAGACAGAGATGCACAGTTTTTCTCACTACTGTATCAAAGACTGAAGAGTATCACTCAATGGCCAACAAATAATGAAAGGTTGTAGGATTACATGTGCAAAACTTTTGATAACTCTGCCCAGTGCAGAGAACTTCTGCTGCATATTTCAAATAGCAGATTAACAGACATGAGGAAAAGGTGCAGCTGTTTTCTTCACAAACAAATCTACAATTAAATGTAATTGAGGATTTGAACTCACATGAATTATTTCTAATATTAACTGTCACAAGGCCTTAGCCAAACTGATGTCTGAAGAGCAACTGGCATTATCTACATGTCACTACTGATGTGATTAACATATCAATAACTTGTACTAATATTGCTGGAGAGGATTAGTTAAATGATACAACTGTTTCATGTTACCTTTTGGTTCTGTTGTAACTCCAAGTAGACTTATATAAAGCAAAAAGAAAAACATGAATTTAGGAAAAAAGCTATGGTAATAGAAAGCAAACCTCATGTGTAACATAAAAGGTGTATTATATACACCAAAATCACTGTTGATTTTATATATACCTCTTCAGCTTTCAATGTTTACAAAATAAGTCTTTCTGGGCAGATCCAGTTCATCACAGTCATCATACTCCAAAAATGCTCCTCAGTATTAAGAGGAAGCTGCCTAGGACATAGTCCACTCACACATTGATACATCTCTTCAAAATCAAGACCAAATACCTCATGGATTGAGATTTGTCATCATTATGCTATCCAATTTATTTTTGACTCCAGAATTGCAAACATTTCTTCAGAGTCCAAGAACAAACTGACTCGTCTCATATAGGGGACAGTCTGAGGTACAGCAGCAAAACTCCTCTTACCAGTGCATACTTTATTCCTGCACCCAGATCTGGCTACTGATGCTCTCTTTTACCAGCTGTGAAAAAATCATGTCTTAATCCTGACCACAATCTGCACTTTAACTCACGGCATGGGCAACCAAGTGCTCTATAAATAAAACATTACTCAAAGCCACTTAGACTTGACCATTAGAATATAAAATCACCATCTACTTTGTTCATGCAAATAAGGAGTAAAGGGAGTAAACTGAAATTCATTTGTGTTAACCTATATTTCTGTATCCAATTATTTATATAATAATTATTATAATTATATATTTAATATAATTTATTATATAATTATTTATTAATATCTATTATTAATTTAATTATCTATATTATTACTATAATTCTCGATTAATAATTATCTAATTATTTATTATTATCTAATAATTTATATTATTTATTATCTAATTATTTTGGGACTGCATGGCTCTGTTTGCTTGACAGGAATATTATTTCCAGTGATTGGGGGAGAGTGTGCATGGAGGGCTGGAAATACATTCTGCTCAGTTTTTAAGACATACTGCTTCTGCTTTTCATGCTCCTCAGAGGCTCCCAGTAGTCTTACAGGTATACCATTTCTTATTAATTCAGAAAATAATCACTTTTTATGGCTGTGCCTGTATCAAGTTTTCCATTGACTTAAAAATTTAAAAAACCTGACTTCAGGAAGAAGTAATTAACAGACAGTCCATCATCTCTTAGAGCAGGTTATTCTCCTCATACACAGTTAAATTACACATTACCAAGTCATTCTTGTAGCAGTTTAATAACTTAAAATATTTAAAAGACAGTAGAAGCCATTATTTCTTTCCCAACATCAATATAGTACTATTAAAAGAAAAAAACCCTCAACCAGTTTGAAAATAAGCAGATTCTTATGCCAATTCAAAATTAATGTTCCCTTTCCAATATTATTGCCCTTTTCTCTTTGACAGTGACTGTTGCTAAAGTGAAGATAAAGATTTTCTCTCAGGGCCAAGAAAAGTAACTGCAAGTTGCATGTCATTCCCATTTTTATTTTTAAAAATGTATCTTTTAAAATATGCCTTATGCAGTAAGCAAAAAACATTGAGTAAGTGTGGTAGTGCGTTCCCCTTGCTCCCTGCCCCTCGGGCTGCACTGTGATCTCAGAAATGCTCATCAGGCCTCTGGCAAACAGCACCTGGACTAAACTCTTGAGCTTATCAGAAATATTGTCTGCTCCCAAGAATTTGTGCTGTCTAGCACAAACCACTTTGGAAACTTACTTTTCTTGTCTGAATAACAACTTCAGTGGAACAACACTTTTGTAACTGAAGATACTAACCTGCATTGTGGCCAATATTGAAGATTATTATGACTTAAGCCAATTCTTTTGTGACCCTAGAAACAGTGGTATTAAGCAGACCCTTCTTCCTTTCAGAAGGAATTTCTTTTCAGAACAGATTGTTAGACCGGATTTCATTGGAATGAATTGTTGAGGGAGTTTGTGGAGTCACAACCCCTTTAACACAAAGGTGTTAAAGAAACAAAGGTGTTAAAGAAACAACTGAACATGGCACTAAGTGCCATGGTCTAGCAACCAGTCAGAGGTTGAAGTTGATGATCTCAGACATCTTTTGCAACCTCAAAAGCAATTCTGAGCTCTTCTGGCCTGCAGTGGTCTGTGATCAGCAAATTCCTCTGAGCGGGGCACCTCTCAGCAAGTTTGCTGTACTCGGAGGACCAGTGAACAGCAGCAATGGATCCTGGGCTGATAACCCCACTCCTCACGGCTCAGCCTGGTGAGAAGATGCAAAAGCATCCGATGCGAGTATTTCCCTGACCTTGAGGGAAATTTTTCATAAGTGATTACCTTGTACATACAGCGTCTGTGTGCAACTGTGAATAAGCTAAATCAAATGTACTACTAATGTTGCTCTCTTAGATTGTTAAGTAACTTAGATTTGTAAGGAAGTTAGGCTTGAGGTGAATTACTGCTGCGCTTACAGTAAATTATACAGAATCTTTTAACAGATCATTTAAATGTGCTATTAAGTTTAAGTGCAGTTAAAACTTTTAGGCCCAAATGACTGGTCAAGTCTGGGCCAAATGGTCTAGTCCTAATCTGTGACCCTAAGGACTGTCTCTCTCACTTGTTTTTATCCTTAAACCTTTTCTATCCTTGCCCGTTTTCCACCCCAGCCTACATGTAGATAATTTTTGGTTGGTTTTAGTTTTAGGCTAACTGATTTTAGGTTCTGGTCTGATTTTTCCTGTGTGTGCTTTAACCATCAAGTAGAATGAAACTTGCTGATGAACTTCGTTGCACCTTCACTTAAATATTAAACCTGCCTTGGCCACCACCTTTGCTGGTGATTCTTTGAGTGACTTAAAATACTCATTTGCAGCAGTCAGCTGGTAATTGAGAGTGTTTTCTCACACACTAAGCTACAGATTTATTATGAGACAGTTTAACATAAAAGGTATAATACTATGTATGTATAAACGAGTTACACATGCTTACATAGACATAGATACATATACACATAAAACCAGATATATTCAGTAAAATGTATTCTGAAATATTGAAAACATTTACACACATGATCTATCAATGTTAAAAAAAATCCCACCATGATGCAAATATACATCTGCCTTTATAATCACATCATCTGCTCCCAAAATTTATTGGTGTGTGTGTAAAAAAGCCCATATTCTCGACAGAGTTTATGAACTTTCTACTACAGAAAAGTAAACAAAAAGCAACCAAGAAAAGGCATACCAAAAATATGTAAAACCCTGTCTATTCATAATAATATTTAATTTAGCACTTCATCAAAAACATTCAAAGGAAATTAAGAAACTAAGGTATATATGAAAAGTAATTTAACAGCAAAAGCATAGGTAAAATTCTAAAGACTGTATAAGGTAAAAATACTATTTCAGACTGAGCAGAATAGGATCAAAGTGAGAAGCAGATAATACACAAAAAGTGACAGGAGAGCACTGGACTGATGATTCTCTTACAGTTTAACTTCTTTTATGAAAGGATCTTACAGTCTAACTTAAAATTAAAGAAAAAGATGGTAACACCACATCCACTTCCAATGACGTAAAACAATTCAGCTGCAGGAGGTTGGAACTAGATGGTCTTTAAAGTCCCCTTCCACGCCACACCATTCCATGGTGCTATTAAATTGTAACATAGTAAACTTAAGACCAATGAAAAGGCTGCTGGGCAAGATCAAAAAAGCAGCACAGTTTAGGCAACAACAAATACATGGTCTCTGTCTTCTACAACTGCTAGTTTAAGATGTTGTGATTTCAGAGACTTTCCCTCACTTAAGAAATAGACTACACCCTACCTTTGTAGGGACAATAAAATAAATGGATAGCTCAGTATCCAATTGTGCATAGCACACTGAGAACTAGTCCCAAGTTAAATCAATTAATGAGCTGCTATCAAATAAAACATGCTAAAAGTCAAATGCTAAGCTAAGAAAGAAACAACAGATTAGAAAATCAGTTTAACGTTCACCTCACACATGTTCTCAGGCATCAGCATCTTCTGTATTTAACTCCTATCATAAATGGATTTCTGAGTCATAGCGATGCAATAAAGAGTAATTACTAGCAATAACTATAAATTACAATGTATAATTTTCTACTTCATTAAAACATATAATCTGCCTATACAAGCAACAAAAGGACCACACCTGTCACAAATGAGATCCAGCATATTGATCATAATGTCAAGTCAGACTGGTTCCTAGTGATTTAGGCACTGTCATTTTGTTGCAAGGACTACTGGTTTGTGCCACAGCATTTGATTTTATTTTCTTTAAAAAAAGAGCATTAAATGGATTAAATAACGAACAAGGTCCCAAATTAGGGGAAAAAAACCCCATAACCCAAAAAGACAGAAATTCATATTATACCAAATTTTAAATTGTAAATAAAAAAAAATTAAGTTGTATAAGAACAGAAATAAAACTGTTTACATATACAAAAAAAATTCCCAAGTTTACAACTTGACTGAAAGCAATTCTTCATACTGAGTGTTACAGTACTGTAGCCAAAATATTACAAGAAAATAAAAATGCTATAGAATAGATTACACTGTTCATCAGCAATCAATTACTATATACCTGTTCTGTGCAGGAGCCATAACAGTATAAACAGGTATATTACTGGAGCATGAAAAACAAGGTCACTTCAAGCCTGTAAGTCTGTGTGACTTGGATATGGATAGAGCAAATGTGGTCATTTTTCCATTAAAATAATTCATCGTTAAATCCTTTCTTAGATTTTTAGGTTACTGACATTTTAAGGACTGAACAAGGAAATACATCAATGTTCTCCAGCTAAACAAAGAGAACTCACTTCCTTTAATTCTCTTTTCTCTCTCAAAACACTTTGGTTTTTTATTGCTTATGAACAGACTCTGAACTCAAAGGCCTGTGCTTCATCTATTTTATTATTTCACTGATTTTTTTCCACACAGCTTCACACCTAAGATTCTAGAAAAAATGGTGATTTTTTTTTTTCCCCCAAAGAGAATTAATCAGAACCTTTTGCTCCAATTTGCTCACATTCGGGGTTACTAGTCACTGCTGACATTCTCTGGGAAAGTGGCATTCCTATTCCTATTCAGAAAAATTGCTTTAATGAGAATTGCTTCATTAACGGTTGTGTAATCTCTATCCTGAACTTGATCATTAATGATTTTATCTTACTGCTTTACATACTTGCTGGCTTGAAGGTGTTGAAATGTTTCCAAGCTTTCACTGTGCCAGCAATACATGCGTTTGTGCCAGAATGCATGTGCTTCATATTACGTAATGAAAGTGCTTATCATACATTGGTAGTTTTTGAGAACATTGTGATAAATCCAGGTCCACTAAGCACTTTGCTAGCAAATTTCTGTTTGTCTTAACAAAATTCTGTCTATAATATACCTGCATTTTTAAGCTGTCAGTAATGTCAATAGTTCACAAAATCACAAGCACAGCATTTTAGGACTTTAGGCTTAACTTCTTTGATCACTAAGTTAAACATAACACGTAATTTTTCCGTTGCAAATATTTTTTTCTGCTTTCTGTAGATCAGCAGATTGTTAAAGAGCTGGTGATAGGATTTGCTAGACTTTATAATTGTAGGGCAGAATTATTTCTCCTAAACTCACACATTGTCTTCTTTCTTTTGTGGAGGTATCCCATATATTTAGATTAGGACTTTTACTTACATTTCCAAGACCTGACGTAAAACCCATACATCACAGAATCATCAGGGTTGGAAGATACCTTCAAGATTATCCAGTCAAACTGTCAACAAAGCACCGCCATTACCACCCCAAGCGCCATATGGAGGCACCTCTAATATGACAACCTTGTGAAAAAATGAATTAGTTTTACAGACTGATTAAGATAGCTAAGAAATTCTGGTCTCCTAATACGTCTGAGATGTGAAATACATATGAAAAGAAGTGGAATCTCCACTGAGTAAAGCAGAAAAAAAAGTCCTCTCTTTGGTGAGGAAATGGACAACTTAGAAAGATGAAGGATAGCAGAAAGAAATGTGAAGGACAATAAGCAGGTCTTGCATAAGAGAAAACAAAAGCTGATAGAAATAAAGCTAGTATGCTTCCTGAGTATTTACAAGCTCACAGGAACAGTTGTCAGTAAGAATTATAGTAGTATCACTTGAGTAAGGAGGAGTAAGGAAGACAGGATCATAACAGAAAGCAGAGGCTGGAGAAATATTAGTAAGATTCAGCTAGGGTCTGAAATGGAACTTCTGTCAGAATGACAGTGGGTTTTCTAATATTTTTTGAGTTTAACAATTTTGCTCTTTCATATCACAGAGTTTGAATTAATATTCCATTCATTTCTGAAACACTATTCCAGAGAACTACAATTACAGTACTAAAAATGTAAACAGATTATATGGAATGTGGACAGACTATGTGGAATACACACCACACCTGATTATCTAAAACATAAGGATAAATAAGACTTGCAAAAGGAATAATATGGCATAGCATCTACAGTTGTCTTAAGAACTTCTTGACACATACAAGGACAACGCATACTAAAGAAGAAATTAAATAATTTAAATTTTTGTTATCTCTCTCTCTCCCTCTCCATCTCTCCCTTTTAATACTTTATGCTTCAGCTCCGGAAAGAGCTTAGAAATTGAGACTAGTCTTTCAACTACATGAAAATAGTCCAGAGTCCAAATGGTGACAAGACACCAGCCAGATAGGGTCAGCATCACATTGAGGATGAAGAGAACAACTGTAACTTTCTAATCAGGGTAATTGGGAAGCAGTAGTGTCTTATAATAGGATTAACTTTCAAAAAAGTAAAATACAGATCACCACTACAAGTCAGCGTAAGTTTCTAAAAGGCTTAAAGGTTACGACCACTACACCTTAGCCCAGACTGCTACGAAGTGAGTGGATTCTCAACAGATTATTCCACAGTGAGTAATCAGTCCACTCCAAAGTGAATGGACTCTCAAAGTGAACTCTCAACAGATTACCAGAATTCTGTAAGAAGTTTTCCTAGGCATTATCATTCATCTTATGTCTCTATCATACATATTTTACTGATTATGACCGGATTTGGATTAAAACCAAAATGTCCTTCAACTACAAACTGTTTTCTCCTTTAAGTAACATAAATATCTCTTACTAAACCAAACTGTAATTACAATTAATTAACTCCTTATACAGATTTGACACATACATTATTTAGTAATTACGTAATTTATTCTTCCATTATTTGTCCTGGATTTCCTGTAGTTTATCACCTTGCAAAAAACATGCAGTTTTTCTGCTTGTTAAATTCCACATTACAATTTCTGGCATCATAAACTACAGCTGAATCACACCTGCATACTCTGAACAATCTAAGGGATCCTCCTTGAAAACGAATGATCAACAACAAAGTCTTCTTCACTGATGAGGATACGTTCATCATAGAGAAAACAAACGCTATAACAATAAAAAAACTAAGCATATTTAAAAGTTTCTGTTGTATAATTCACACATAGATTATAATAAATTACAAGGTTCAATAAAACAAGAAGCTACAATTGCTGAAAGATTATATCCCTAAGAGCTGCTGTTCTACATGCTGACATGTTATACACAGGATGGAAGTACCTACTTTAATCTTAAAAAAAGGCTGGAAGTAGTAGCTCACAAAAACAGAAGTGAAGGGGACAATAGAAAAAATTATCTAAGTGTCAAAAACTCTCAGGAGGAAAGCAATGTTACTTCCCCTATTTCAAGAGAAGTAAGCTAGAGATATTTAATAAAAATTCTATAGTCATCCTCTTCCTTTTGCACAAAAAAATCAAAATGATACATAGCACTGGACAGCAGAAGAGAATAGAGTATTTCAGTCAGAAGGGACCCAGAAAATATTTAAAGAAGTTTTATTTCTGTAGTTATTTAAATTTCAACAATATTGTGATGAAAGAAAAACATAATTAAAACAGTGAATCACATTTAAAATTCAGGAGAAAAAGTAATTATTTTCTATTGTAATAAGTAACTTTATGGGAAAGAAACTACACTGCAACAATAAGAAGGTAATCACTATTTTTTTGTTTACCATTTGAAACACTGAACACTGTCTACACAAGAGTTTTCAAAATCACTGTGTGTTTTCAAAGAAATATTCAAAAGCCTGCACACCCATACACAATCTATACCTAATTTTTGCTACAAATCTTCATTTATTTGTCTTTTACTTATATTTGACATTCTATATCTGGTTTTTCTCTTACCATGGAACCCAAACTGTTAAAAACACTCATTAAAAATGATTGTTGAACAGAGGTTCCCTAGGCAGCTAATTACAAGCAGCAGCTGTGTAACTCCATAAACAGAATTATGTGCATCTCAGGTTCCATATCTCCTATTATGCAATATACTATCAAATTTTATTTACATAACCTATGCACAAATATGGGATTAATTTGACGCTGTTATCAGATGTAAAATCTGTCAGATACACTTACTTTTTGTTTCAAAATTAGAACCACTTCCAGTGCTTTACCTGGCCCATTTAATCAACATCATGCATTAATCTGTTTAAAAAACAATTCAAACCAAAGCACAGAATTTAACTGATTTAAAATAAGTTTCGTTGTGCTTGCCTTTTATAGCTTTGTGTCTTTTCTTATTCTAAATACAATGATAAAGAATTATATGCACATAGAAAACAAAAATGTACACCTAAATCTTGGAAGGATACCTTTTTCAACGTGGAAGACCACGGCTATTCTGCTCCAGTAAGATTCTTCTGATTTGTGCAGCATGTATTGATCATGTATCTGCAGCTGGTAACAGTTTTAATTTATGCAGCTAAAGAAATTTATGCTGCTATCCAATGGTAAATGGACCAAAAGATAGATTAAATCAATTTCACTCACATATTTTATTAATTACCGTGCAAGAGAATTCTTGCCACAGAAAATGTGACAATTTTAATTTTTAAAAAGGAAAGGACAGAGGAATTTATTAAGTTCTTATGAACAACAAGGATTCTACACAAGGCTATAGTAAATTTTCAAGTCCTCTACTGAACAGAATTACAAAGAAAAAAGAAATTCTACTTGCAGCTTATTAGTGTTTGTATAAGAAAACATCTAATACCAGTAGGTACCCACCATGGTAACTGCAGCTGAAATAGCTGTTTTGAATAGTGCAGGCTGAGCATCTGTATCTGTTATTGCCGAAGAGAAGCAACAGTATGGTGAGAGGTATGGAAAGACAAAGGGTAGAATGACCTTTACTGCCAGTAACTACTACTGAAAAGAACAAAGAGTCACCTCTTTACTGACAATGAAGACTGGTCTACCTGAGTATATGCCCAGATTAAGGATGCTTCAAATTCAGTAAGGTTTCCAGAAGAGGCAAGGAGGAACGAGTGCATTCCGACTATTGTTAATGATTCATTCTGACAAATGCTGCTCCTCTGCTGCTAAAAAAGAACTTGTAATTGATATAACTTCTTTGGAAGCACTCATTCTGCATAAAAAGATAAACACACTGACAACTAGCTGATCCTGAGGTGAAAAAAACAGCCTCTGAAACCCAACGGCAAAATAAGACGTGCTAGACTTCGAATATAAACTGTGTACAACCAGTCAGAACTTAGAGCACATGTGCGGAATAAGGCGCAACCTACACACAAACATGGGCATAATTATGCAAATTTGAAGGTACATGATCAATGGTTTTCTAAGGTATTTAGTAAGCAGATATTCTTTCCAGTCATAAGGTTTTTTAAAGCTGGTATATTCACCAACTGCTTTTGTGTATGCATGACAGCCTAACCATGATTTTCTTTGGTTTTAATTTCAAATCTCACTCATAGGACATTTCTCTGGGAGGAAGCAGGACATCTATCAACTCTCGGAGGAAGGAATTTCAAAACTGTAATCTGCAAAGACACTGATCTGTCCAGATGGCAGGCGCCAAACATCTTTATGCCAAAGAGCTTACAAAGCACCTGCAGGAAAGGTAGTTGAAGGGGTTTTGGGCCTACCACTCTCCACATGACTCAAATGGACAAAAGGGATAAATTATTGCTATTGAACTTGAAGAACAATTCTAACAGTTTCTACCGTCACTCTGGAGAATGAAAAGAGAATGGTGAGTGTTGCTACTTTAGAAATCTGACATAACACATAATTCAGAATGCGTGTAAACTACTTTCAAAACAAAATGCACGTATAAGCCTTGGTAGGACAGAAGGGTTGGGGCAGTAGAGGAAAAGGAGAAGAAAAGACACATCATCAGATGTGAAGACCTGAGGAATATGAAGTAGGAGATAAAGAGAAATATATGGGTAAGAATAATTCCAATTGCAGGAGAGACTAAGAATCAACAGAGCAGAAAGAGCTGGAAATGGGAATAAGACAGCTGGAGAAAATCAGAGGCAGAATAGCACACTGTTTTAATCAAATAATACTACTGGTTTAATCAAATAATTTTCTACACTGTTTCATGATTTGAAGTGATCCATCAGTAACAGTAAGGCAGTCAATGCTTCACCATGCAAGTTGCTGTCATTTGTTTAAAATGCTTATCTATGCCAGAACTCAAAACATGAACAATTGGATGGCTTTTTTTCATCTTTCACTAGAGCCTGTTCAGTCATTCTATATTAAATTAAACTTTTTTACAGAATTTTACTTATTTTAAGGCAGACTGTTTATTTCTGTCTAAATCTTCCAGTCAGAGCATATGCAATCAAATAAGAAACTGTTTATGAATAATTCAAAGTTTTGTTAAAATTGTATATCCATAGCCATTAAGCAGAAGCACAATACTATCCCTGTCATTATCAGCAACTCCTACACTCAAGAACAAAAGAAAACATCTATTAGAATCAGCCTGAGAGCAAAATTATACTGGCATAAGAGGAGAGAAATGAGTAACTTGAAAGATAAATCATTATTGTAGAAAAAAAGTTATATTCTGTGTACTAGCATTACCATGCCATGATGTACCAATATTTTTTTATTAAAAGAAGTAACTAGGCATGTTAGCCCATAATCTCTCCTTTGTCTAGCAACATCAAACTCACTCTGATTTTAACTATTTATATTATCAGTTTTACCCTAATTAGCTAAATACGAAAGAATTAGATTAAAGAACAATGTTGAAAACCTGATATTTCACCAGGAATACTTCCAATGTAAAGCATGCTTGACCAATGTTCCCTTTCAACACAACAAAAAAGAATTCTCCAAGGCTTTTAAGTGCTGGCATTTGTTCTTAGAATGCTAGCCAAATTCCAGATCACTTGGTTACATTATGCTTACTTGAATTCCTTCTCTACTCCAAAAACAGACACATGATTCTTGTTTTTATATTCTAAAAACACAACTGAAGAGAATTGTTACTACACAATAGCCATACTATTTCTGAAACAAAAGGCAATTGCATTTCAGTAACCTCCAAGAGGATTTTAGGTGCATTGCACACATTCTTTAATAATGCTAGACAAAAACCACAGTAAAAGAATGTAGGACAAATGTGCACAGTTAATGAGCATTTACTGAATAACAAAGATAAAATAATAGTTGATGAGGCCTTGACAGTATTCTAAGTACTACTCAAAATATTTCAGACCATGGTTTATAAAGCCATCATCCATCCATAAAATTATATATTTACAATTTGTAGCTGCCTAGAAAAATCTGATTTATTAAGTGGATTTTTATCTCACAGAAATACTATGCCAGAAATTAAATTAAACTGTGCATGAAAAAAATGAGCCATCTGAACTTCACTTACTATTTTACTGCCTTCTTTTTTTTAAAAAAAGCCAACTGGAGAGAGCTTTCATTCATCTACATAAGCACATAACTGTTCTATACATAAAAGAATGACTACAAGAACAATGTTCACATAATTTTAGTTCTGACTGTATTCTGACACAGACGTGAGTAGATACGTGTAATTACTGGGATTGATTAAAATAATTTTCTGACAGTATGTTCTACATACAATTTCCAAAGGCAGAGAAATAATGACTCAGAATTTCAAGATGCTGCTTAAGCCTTAGAACTAAGGCAATTTGTGTTGCCTTGTTCCTCTTTGTTCCATCCCTAATGGAACCCACTTCTTGGCTAGCTACCTGTACCAGTCACATTCCACAATGAATCTTTGTTCAATTACACTCTCTAACCATCAACTTTTTTTATCCCTTGCCAACTACTTTCCCAACTAAACGCCTATTATCCCACTAAGGAAGCACGGAATCCTCAACCCAAAATGCTCAACTTTCCGACAGAAAAAAAAAAAATGGAAAGGAAAGAAAGTGGTAGTAAACCCAAAAATAAACTATTAAGAAAAAGGAGATGCTTAGCAATGAGTACTGAAATTCAGCAAAACCACAGCAACGAGTCCAAAATAAAAATGTCCTTAATTCCTCATTTCTTTGCTTCGCACACTTGTTTAAAGCTGCATCAGCATGCCAGTCTCTATTTATTACAGTCTGTCCTGTAATTTAGTGTGTCCTTAAGACATGTATGTACTCATTATTCAGAGAGGTTCTAATGAGCCTATACTTCCTTTCATTTTGCTTATGTGAATTTTTAATCTGTCAGGCAGTTTGGTTTTTTCTTTCCATCATTTACACGCACCTCTTACTGTTCTGATGCTTTATTTTACTGTTTTGATGCTTGACATGGTTAAGAAGCATTGTCTACCTTGAAGCTGCAAAATCTCTCCAAAAACCTTCAATCAAAGTCAGTAGTGGCTTTTTAAAAAAACAACCAAACTAACAAACAGAAAACAAATCAAACCCCCATCTGCTTTAGTAAGTCTCATAAGCAGTCTCACAAATTAAGCCAAACGGCATCGATATTCGGAATGTTATTCCATATCCTATTGCCCTCTCCACCACAGTGGATTGTAATTGCTGTCAAGCGCATCACACTGGAGATAACGAATTCTTGCTTTGAGCTGAAAAATCCTTCAGTCCTTGACTTAAACGTGCAATTGCTATAACTGAACTAAATGGAACCATATTGTCTCACACACAGCCAGCAAGTAATGGATTTTGCTTAAGAAGATTAAATTATCTTCTTCTTTACTTGGTTATCAGTACAAAAAAGAATCACAACAGTCAGCCACAGAATTCCACTTGCTGCTCACACTGGAAGCACTTTGCCCTGTCTCTTAAAAGCACCAGAAGTTCTCTGATCTTCTCTTGTCTCAATCTTGCCCAGTAATTTACTGAGATTTACTCAAGCTGAAACTACATACTAATAATCCATTTTGCAGCACAGAAAACAACGCACCCAGTCACAGTATTTTCCTGCAGACAGCACACCTGTAACCTTCCAAACCTCATTATGTATTCTTATCAGTACTGAACACACTTTAAAAATATAAACAGATTATTTAACCAGTAAATGCATATCTTGCATACGTATATATGTAGCCCCCTTAGCATTGCCAAGTGTTAGTTCTGCAACTACTTGAAGTGGAGGACTTTATTTTGCAGGACTGGTACAGTAGACTCACACCCTAGAGCTCTTTGTGCAGATAATGAAGAGATTAGAATATGCCATAGGAACCACAGTTCTCCACAGACACAGCCCCCAAAACCAAGATTGAGAGACTGAGAGAAAATAAAGATGGGCAGCAAATGTTAATATAAAATGCACCTATTATACAATTATTGGAAGCAAGATAGCAGTTGAAGCATGAGTTCAGCCTGAAAGTCAGATGCCTGATGTTCTTGTTAAAAAATAACAGAACAGCTAGAGAGCTTAAAAAAAAAAAAAGAAAAAAAAAGAGCAGAGGATGCAATCTCAAAACACACAAAACAATGCAATTCTTTGCATAATGAAGGGTAATCTAATTTTTTCACACAAAGCCAGGTTAAGTTACGGAATTCCTTACCACAAACTGCTGTCAATATTAAACATTTACAGAGATTCAGAACTGTCTGCATTTGTTCATGGAAGGAAAAGTTAATTGTATTCGCTTATGTCAATGCATGAAGTCCTTCACCACATTCAATGGTGACAGGGAGAATGTTCTATATGGCAATGCAGCATATGCTAACAGATATGCTAATAGATAACTATATCTTAGTATATGATTTCTCCCCATTTCTTCCGCAAAATCTTTTATTGATCATTGTTAGAGACAGGAGAGCAGACTAGATCTACACGGGGTGTGACTCAATACGCTGCTGTCTTGTGGCCAACAAGAAAAAACCAAGTTAGAAGGCACAACAAGCTTCCATAGTGCTGTTCTAAGAGCCAGGAGGGGCCATGGAGCTGAGAAATGCACCAAGCAACCACCTGCGGAAACATGTGGGTAAGCACAAACCTCAAGATCATGATTTTTTTGTTTAGAATTTAATCCTTTTCTGTCCTCAGTACAGACATGAGGACCCAGAAAAGAGTATATGTGAAGGACAAATAAATTTCAAACTTAAGTTTTAAAGAGGACATGGCCATTCAATCATTGTCAGAGGGAATAAACACCCTGAGATTAGCTCAGGTGGTTACAGCATAGTGCTAATAATGCCAAGGTTGCAGATTCAAACCCAGTATGGCCTATTTGCTTAAGAGTGGGAGTTCATGATCCTTGTGGATCCAACTTCAAACACAGACTATTCTGCAATTCTGTGATTCAAATAACATACAGTAAAATTAATAATAAACTGTGAGGGAACATGAAAAGAAGCCCTAGGAGAAGTGGAGGCTATTTAGCCTCTAGAACCTTCCCAGAAAAGAGAAAAAACAAGCAAATAATATAAACTATAACATTCCCAGTAAAAAAAAAAACAAACCCTATAACTGTATTTTTAATTTATATAAATTTATATATATTATAATATAAATACATAAATCTATTTTATTATATATATAATTTTTTTTAAGTACATTTATAAAAAAATCTTGTTGATACATGAAAAAGCAAATTTTGGTGCACAAAAGGAAACTCCTGAACCCACTCTTTATTACTCTGTATCAGTACTGCCATTACTGTCAGCTCAGCTTTACTCTAAATGCAATTTAATTTGAGAATTCAGTACTGCTTTATCTGACTTTTCTTAATCTTAGATGTATTAAACTGCAGTAATTCCTTCTCCGTTCAGATTATTATCTTGAACATTCAGAAATATTTTTATGGTTCTTTTGTGATAAAGTTTATTGATATTCACCTTAAAAACTGGATTTTTCCATTTTATTCTTTCTGCATACCACTATTATGTCCATGTTATTCAAAACTAATGTCTAAAAAAAGTGATAGGCTTAGTCACATCGTTTTTTGTTCTTTTTACGTGAAGTTTCTTTCAGATGGGCAAAAGGAATGAAGTGATTCCTGACAGATGATCCCTGACACTTCAATTTCTGCTCAACAGGTTGCTACCTGATGTCTTCTTCAACTATTACAAATTCAGCCTGTAAACAATCCTCTTCTCTTTCAAAGCAAGTCCACAATAAGATGCATGAAGTTAGACATGAGTCTAGGTGAAAAATTCATTTGCATTCCACAACCCCATATTACTGACTAAAATCTACATCATTCAAAGTACAGTCCTGTAAAAAATCAGTTTGGAATGCCCAGTGGCATTCTTAGCAGATACATAAAACCCTGAGAGCACAGAGAGCACAATGTTATTTAAAAACACTGCTGTTTTCAGCAAGGGTAGAATGACGGAAACACTTACTTTATTTGTTTTCTGCAATTATTTTCCTTTAAATGATCTCTGGACTCAGCTTTTGCAGTGCAGAACAGAGACATCTTTCCAAGCTGTCTTCATTGGAAAGAATGAAGTAAAATTTGATTAATACATTACCCCATCACTTCTCAGAATAAAGAAAGCTACATTAATTTGTTATAACAGATTTAGATGAAACAGCAAGCCACTACTGAATTTACATGTGAAATTCCACATCCTTCTCATAGTTCTAGCTTATGTAAGATTTTATTATGCCATCTCAACAGACAGAAAAACACGTTAATTTTAAACAAAATTAGGTGTTTAGAAATTCAGTGAATATGACCATGACCTTGAGGGAATACATTCCATTGAAAAAAAATATAATCTAAAGACACAGGAAGTATCAGCCTTTCAGGGGTGATATGGAAAGAAGTCCAATACTTAATATAAATCAATTCTGGTTTGCATGTTTTAAATTAGCATAAGCTTCTGTTAATGATTACCTGCAGCAACACCTAACTGTATATCAACATAAATACATATGCATTGATTTCTGGAGCTCTGGGAAAATTCCATGATGAAGTTAAAATATGTTTGGTCTTTCCTCCCTGGCATACTAGAAAAATACTCTGGTGATAGATTCACCCACTACAATCATAAAAATATTAAAAATTCGAATTTTTTTCTTCCCCTACAGTGTGTGTATTTTTATAAGTTATGTGCAAAACTTTGAATCCTCAAAAGAATATAAATATTAATTTAAACACCTGTCCTAAAAGTACTTCCTCTTTCCTGAAGTTTCCTGTTATTTCACTCATTCATATGCCACTGACTCTACACTTTTCAAGAATTATAAATAATTCACCTTTTCAAGAATTATAAATACCTGGTCAGAAATACATTTATATTCTTATTCTCAAGGATTTAATTTGATTTAAAGCACACCCTCTGTCAAAGCACAGAGATTTAATCTGAGGAATTCTGTTTGTTCTCAAGGAAGAGCATCTGTAACATTCCAAGTTAACTGTCACTTTTGAAAAATATCATTAGCTTGTTGTCTGCCTGTTATTAACCACTAGATCATTTTGTTCCTGCCTTTTGTAGCAAAAATAATCCTTCGCAATTCCGTATGGTGCTGAAAGGTACTTGAAAACTTGAGTAGCAAAAATATCTTTTCCATGAGAAAAAAATAAGGCCAATCTAAATACCCACTGTGTGCAGTGCATTTTTCAGATGTAGCTCCCTTCACTGTGCTCTAGCGCTTTATTACACATGCTTCAAGTACGACCACTGGAACCACGCATGGTTGTTTCGGCGTGATTCTAAAACAAAGATGACTTAATGCAAACAAAAGCTGAGCAAAGCCTGTCTCGGCGGGGCTCGCCCCGGAGCGGGCTGGGCTCCCGCACGAGCAGCTGTCTGGCACAGGGACACTCCCGAGCTGCGCACCAACAGCGCTGCTGGAGAACACCCCTCGGCGTGTGCAGCGCGCCTTTTGGACTGCCAGAGCTCTTCTCGGCACTCCTTCGCCCTCCCTCCCCCTTTCCACACGCCGCCAACACAGTAATGGTGTGCGCTTTTATGAGAACGGATTTGGGAAAATCACCCGGCATTAATTCCCTTTCTCCCACCAGGCTGCGCTTTGCAGAATCACAAGAATCAATAAGCTTGGAAAAGATCTTTGAGGTGATCGAGTCCAATGAAGTGATCGAGTCCACCGTGAACCACAGCGGTCAACTAGACCACGGCACTGAGTGCCACATCAAGCCTTTCCTTGAACACCTCCAGGGACGATTAGTCCACTACCGCCGCAGACAGCCCATTCCAGGGTCCAATCACCCTTTCTGCGAAGAAATTCCTCCTGACTCCCAGCCTTTCGGTCTCCGTCCTGCGCCACCCCCACCGGCTCACGAGAAAACACGGACCGCGCCGGGCTCGGGGCGGAACGGGGAAGTGGCTGTTTAAACAAACACACGTGGAAGGTGCAGCCCGGGAGGCAGCGCTCAGAGCCCTAAGGCAGCGGGCACATCGCACACCGACCCCCGGAACCCCTCCGCGTACCCGCCGCGCCGA